>JABUQX010001175.1:15000-32500 GCA_015478945.1 Trachelipus rathkii
GTGCTGTTTGTTTAATTTGACAACCTTAAAAACAACAACCAACGCATCATTTCGCATTAATTATATTTGGTAAAACATAAAAAACCTTTCACTGATTGGGAGGTTGTTCAAGAAGCTTTCCTTGAGGCCAGTGCTGTTTGTTTAATTTGACAACCTTAAAAACAAAAACGAAATAATAAATTCCATAAAAAACCTACAACTCTCCCGTACAACAGTGAGTCGACGTGTGGAAGCTATGAATACAGATCTTACTGAGCAATTAAAAAATGACATACAGAATTGTGCATTTTTCTCTTTACAATTCGATGAATCTACTGACATTGTCGATACAGGTCAACTCATTATATTTATAAGAATGGTATTCTCGGATATGACTACTAAAGAAGAATTCCTTACTATCCTCTCTATGAAAGGAAGAACTCGGGGTGAAGATATATTTAAAATATTTTCTGAGTTTGCTCAAAAAACAAATCTACCACTTCGAAAATTGGTTTGTATATCGACTGACGAAGCACCTTCTATGGTCGGGAGAAATAATGGATTTATTGCACTTTGCAAAAAAAGCAATGACTTTCCAGATTTCGCGACTTACCACTGTATTATTTTCACAATAATGTCTTGTGCGTAAAAGTATTGAACGTTAAAGATATTATGGATGTTGCTGTGAAAATAGCCAATTCTATCCGAGCTCGGTCTCTTCGCAGGCGACTTTTTCGAAGTCCTTTGGAAGATAATGAATGTGAACATGAAGACTTGCATCTCTTCACTAACGTTAGGTGGATGAGCAGGGGAAAGTTTTTAGAAAGGTTTTTGAATCTTGTCCCAGAAATAATTACATTTTTAAATGCAGAGGGAGAACATTATGACCAGTTACAGGACATTACTTGGGTGCAGAATTTATCATTTGTAACTGATCTGACTGGTCATTATAATACTTTCAACATTAACGTGCAAGGTAAAGGGAAAAATATTATTGATTTAATAAGTTCCTTAAATGCTTTCAAAGTAAAACTAAGGCTCCTTGCAGCTCAGCTGAAAAGAAGAGATTTAAAGAACTTTCCATATTTACAGAAGAAAATAAAGTGTCAAAGTGAATATGATTTTGTTAATTACTGCTGAGTTGGAAACTCTTATACAAGAATTCGAAACACGATTCACAGATGTAAAAAGCTTTGAGACAATTTTCTCTTTCATGAGTTACCCTTTTAGAGAATGCAAAATCGAGGCCGTTGCTTCCGAAATTGCCAGCAAATTTAATTTAGATCCTTCCACTTTGGAATCAGAAATTATAACAATACAGTCAGATATTTCGCTAAAATCAAGAGCAAACCACGAACTTTTTTGGAAACTAATTCCAGAAGAAAAATATCCGTACTTAAAAACCATTCCTTTGCATCTCACTGCATATGTTGGATCTATGTGAATCGGCTTTTTTAATGAAATTAATAAAATCGAAATATAGAACTCGCCTCACAGATGATCACTTATCTGCTGCTATCATGCTGTGTCAAAGTGATTATGTGCCAAACTTTAATAAGCTTTGTGATGAAATGCAATGTCATGCAACGGCTTCGAAACCCTGAAGCTGCTAAAGGTAAAATAATGATTTATTAAAAAGTTTAAACTAAAAATTAGTCAAACAATAGTGCAGGTATGTGTAGCAAAATTATATATATATATATATATATATATATATATATATATATATATATATATATATATGTATAGATAGAGCAAATATGTAAATTAAATAGTGAATATATATATATATATATATATATATATATATATATATATATATATACCTGTCGATCGCGAAAAGATACGGTAACCGAACGTCGATCGTGATTCTGAAAAGTCGATGCACCCCTGGTATAGATGGAACAATATAATGCACATTGACCTATTCAATAAGCGCTTGTATAGATTGGGCGTTAGAAATTTATATTTAAGGATGTTGATAATTATTTTTAGGAAATATTTTAATTATCAAATTCCATTGAATATCTAAAGGAGTGCATCTCACTTTAGAAAGAAATATCCATTTAACAAGATTAAAGTATTAAAGTTAAATAATAATGAACATTTACCCACTTTGATTTATTCTCCTTACACTCTCGGGGTTCCTTTTCCCCGTAAGAGAAAGGATTAATCTGAACAGAGAATGGGAAGAAAATTTGCAAGACTTTAAATGCCGAAATATTTTTGACGAATTTGTTGATTTCGTCGTTCCAATAATCATGACTAAATATGACCAAGGTCTTGTTGATGGGTTTAACGTTCTTCAACGACTCCACCAAGTACATCAGGTTTTCCAGACGGGTATGAACCTGAAATAATTATTATTATTATTATTATTATTATTATTATTATTATTATTATTATTATTATTATTATTATTATTATTATTATTATTATATGCATTCTGAGTCATTATTAATACTTATTTTAATTATTTATTATTATTATTATTATTATTATTATTATTATTATTATTATTATTATTATTATTATTATTATTATTATTATTATTATTATTATTATTATTATTATTAGTAGTAGTAGTAGTAGTAGCAGTAGTAACAGTGGTAGTAGTAGTAGTAGTAGTAGTAGTAGTAGTAGTAGTAGTAGTAGTAGTAGCAGTAGTAACAGTAGGTAGTAGTAGTAGTAGTAGTAGTAGTAGTAGTAGTAGTAGTAGTAGTAGTAGTAGTAGTAGTAGTAGTAGTAGTAGTGGTTAACTTAGATATTAGGATTAAATTTAGAGATTTATCTTTTACGAAAGTAAATGCGACTTCGTCATTTGAAACTGCAATTGATAAACTAAGATTATCTGTTCACTCAGGTAGTTTTATAGGTGTTGTCTATCTTTAATGGTGGCATCTCTCTCGTTATCTACTCAATAATAAGTGGCGTCATCAATGTTACTCGTTTGGATAACAATTGTTTATATATTTGATTTATTATTAAAGTAAATTACTATTCAATATTCCTCCGGTTTTGTCTGCATTTGGTTTCTCCCTGATCAAAATTCCATTGTTATTGATATTGCAATTAGTCAAAGATTTGACACGAAATTAAAGTTTGATTGCAATATTCTTCCACTATCTCTACGTAGAATCATAATTAACTGAAGAATCTTCACTTCATTTAATGTTAATAGAAACATATATACTTCCTTATCTAATTCTTCCATCTTTATCGCCTTTTACTTTCTTCTGACTGTCTCAGGACGCATCGATTCATAAGAAATAATCCTTATGGGTTGGTGTGGCTAACGTATTAAGAATACAGTTGTGACTATATGATTATTATGGTTTTGCATTTGTGGTGTCATTAAAAGGGAAAAACTCTTCAAGTTGACTTGAGTAGGTGACATTAACATTTGTAAAATTGTGATAAGAGAATAACCACAACGAAGGCTTTTTAATATGGTAGGGCAGGGAGGAGTCTCATACAAAAAAAACCAGGTTTTTGTTTTATCATTTAATAAAATTTAAATCTTTAATTTAGAGGTGTAATCAAATTTTTTCGTTGCGTCTTTCATTGTACGTCTTATTATCTCAAGTGTAAAACGGAGGTTGAATTTAAATTTCCTTTATTCAATATTTCGTGGATCATTTTTGGTGAATGTTATTAAAAATATTCTCCAAAAAAGGAGATTGATCCTTTTTCTGGCGTTCTATACTAGGAACCATGTTTATTTTTAGGTTTGTACTAATTAGGGAGAGCTAACAACCATTTATTATTATTATTATTATTTATTATTATTTTATTATTATATTATTATTATATTTTTATTATTATTATATTATATTAATATCTTTTTTATTATTATTTTATTACTATTAGTATTATTATATTATTAGTATTGATTATTAAGATTATTATCCATTTATTATTATTATTATTATTATTATTATTATTATTATTATTATTATTATTATTATTATTATTATTATTATTATTATTATTATTATTATTATATATATTTATATATATAATATATATATATATTAATATATTAATTATATATTATATAAAATATATTATAATATATATAATATATATATATATATATATATTATATATATATATATATATATATATATATATATATATATATATATATATATATATATATATATATATATATATATATTTATATATATATAATATTTTTTTTTTTTTTTATAATATATATAAATGATACATATATATATATATATATATAATATATATATTATATATATATATATTGTACAAACTACGTTTACAATATTTTTTATTTATTTTATTTTTATTATAATCGTATTCAGTAGGTGAGCGCGGCTTTACCACTTACAGTTGTAATAAATATTAACGACCCTTTATAAAATTTTATCTGGCTAGCCACAACTATTTCCGAGCATCCGGTCGTGTGCGTGATAGGGGTAGCTGTGGCTAGGATAAGTGTTTGGCTATTCAATGGAGGCTGGTGCTATCTTCACCCACTGAATACCCACTTCGCTAAATATTTAAACTCAGACACTTGTTTCAGCTGCTCACCATCTAACATAGCTTCACATAGCTGACTCCCCTAACCCACTACCATACCTTACTCTTATCTACATCTGCTTTCAAATCCCTCCTTTTATACACCCTGCCAAACCCTCTCTACCAATTCTCTTAAACTTTCTTCAGATCCACACAAAACCAAATCATCCGCATATAATAAGTAGGGCTCCCTCTACGCTCTACCATTCTTCATCGTTCTAGCACCTTTCCCTACCAACCCACCTCTAATTCTTTCATAACCCCATCCATATGCAAATTCAATAACCAAGGAGACATAACACATCCTGTCACATTCCCCTATTAATATTAAACCACTTGCTTTCAACTCCATTTATTATTCTTACACACGCTTCGCTGATGTCATATATACTATTGATTCCATTCAGAATCCTACCACCAACACCATATATCATTAAAACCTGCCATAGATCTTCCCTATTAATCCTTTCATGCGCCTGTTGCAAATACATAAAACCTAAATACAATTTATTTTTCTTCACCAATCAGTCCCTCAGCCACTCGACGCACTCTTTCGACCAAAATACCAGCATATATATTCCCTACAACACTCAATAAACTAATTTCCTTATAGTTCCTACAGTTCCCCTTATCCCCCTTAACCTTATACAAGGGTACTATTACTGCTTTCCTCCAATCCCTCGGAACTATACCTCTATAAAAGCTTTGCTACACAACTTCCAAATCCTTTCAATCCCATTTAGCCTCCATTCGTGATCATTTAACCAGTAATTCCATCTATACCTGTAAATTTACAATTTTCAACTTTCTCATTCTACCCATTATCTCCTCCTTATTATTTACCTCATCCCCAAAATACCTATTTCTTTTTGCACCATCAAACTCATATACATTCTCCGTTACCTCTTCATTGCTGCCAATGTTATGTAGATTTCCGAAGTGTTCCCTCCACACTCTCCTCACATCCATTTCATCAGTTACGAAAATACTATCCTTATTCTTTATTCCATGCAGATTTTCCTTATTCTTATTCTTAACCTTTCAGGTTTCTTTCCAAATGAGCTTCCTATTCAGTTTTAAATCCCCATTCATGCTCCTTTCAAACTGTTCGTTTACCCCATTTTTTCTACTACGTATGCAACTTTTAGTCCTCCTTTTTCCTACTTATATATTTCCAAAGACCTTTCTTTTGAAACCTCGTCATTGGCTTTTAGGGGAAGATCCAATATTGGGGATTTTGGGACCCCAGTTTAGCCCCTACCTAAAAATGGACATAAAATTCTTAATTTTCAGACAATTTTGATGGAAGGAAAAGCAAACCGCAGCTTTTTTTGACTTCTGAAACATCATTTTCGGGTGTGTTTCTGTGTTTGTAGTCATTGTTTCGGCTTGTTCATTTTTTCAGAACCTAATTTTTTCACATTTTTTCGTATCAACTTCTACAATTTATTTCGAAATGATTTCAAACTTGAAATATGCATAGATGGGTCCATTACGCACAAAAGATAAAGTAGTTTTTGATTTTGAAAATTGTCTCGATAGCCAATGTCGATTTCAAAACCTACTTTTCTTTTTTTTAATTGCAGAGCACCAATTTTCCAAAAATCAAAAACCTTTTATGCAATTTTGTGCATAATGGACCATCTATGCATATTTAAAAGTTTGAAATCATTTCGAAAAAAATTGTAGAAGTTGATACGAGAAAATGTCAAAAAATTAGGTTCTGAAAAAATGAAAACGCCGAAACAATGACTACAGACACAGAAAAATACCCGAAAATGACGTTTCAGAGGTAAAAAAAAGCTGCGGTTTGCTCTTTCTCCCATCAAAATTGTCTGACAATTAAGAATTTTATGTCCATTTTTAGGTAGGGGCTAAAATGGGGTCCCAAAATTCCCAATCTTCCCCTTTAGTACATTCAACCACCCTTCTTTTTTACTTTTAACCGCTTGCATCACCTTTTCATTCTACCACTCACTGTTAATATTCTTACTCTTACTTTAACACATCCACAAGCTTATCTTGCACTACTAACAAACGCTTCTTCATTTACGTCCAAAATTGTTCAGTTTCATCTTGTTCACATTCAAATCTGATTTATGTGCAAGCGCTCTTAAATACTTTTCCTTATTACCTTGATCACTTAACTTCTCACTCTTAATTCTTACCAATTCCTTCCTTATCACCTTCCTCCCCATCCAAACCCCTACTTACTTAATCTTAAATAAAACAACATAATGATCCTATAGTGACATCCCTAACCCTCTCACTGATTTAACATCTACTTTATCACCTACTTTAACATCTCTTTCACGAACTCAGAATCAATTATACTTTTCACCTCACTACCATCTCTACCTACACCAACTCTAGTATACACATAAATACTCTTGTGTTTGAAGAAAGTATTACTTACGCACATACCTCTCTCCTCACAGAAATCAATCACCTTCTTACCCTTCTCATTTTCTCCTGTCACCTCAAAGCCAACTGTTATACCATCCCTTTTTTGGTCACATATCCAACCATTTAGGTCACCCAACACACCTAATCCGAAGCTCCTACTCACCCCGTCCAAAGCATCATTCAGATTTTCCCCAGAAAATCACACTCTCCTCAAAATCACCTTCAGATGGACCATATGTCACAACCAAACAAACCTTGACATTTCCAAATTTAAATTTAACCATTAGAATTCTAGTACTCACACACACAAAATCTACCATAGCTCTGTACCACAAGTCACTCATCATAATTGCAACTCCTTCTCTCCCCCTCTCATTCCTTTCCACACCAGCACACACACATTTGACACCACACCACTCATTTTCATCGTTTCATTTCATCTTTGTTTCAGTCACAGCGAGCAAATCAAATTTGCCCTTTCTAAATACATCCATCACCTCTCTCCTCTTCTCCTCAACATTTATTCCTCTGACATTCCACGTACCCATACGATTCACACATTTTCACCGAATTACAGAAGATCGCTTACGGTGATCAAGACCTTCTCCAAGGTATGCATTAGCATGCCTGGCAAGAGATAAGTGGTAGTTGGTAGTCAACCCAACTACCACTGTCCCTTTGTTCATCTGTGACACAGAACATACGCTGCGGAAATTCTTTCTCCCCCCCCACACAGGGATATAATATATTGCCTGTAAGAAGAGAAAGGCGACCCATTGAGCACTGGAATGTCATAGGATATACCCTACAAACCAAAAGCCCAATAGGAGGTACTCCCATAGCTTCGAATGTACTACTCTATCTTTGTCTATTTAGTGGTCTCTTACGACACGCAAAACAAACGGTATGAGAATTCTTTCATCAATACATAGAGATACTCCCCATACAGGGATATATATATATATATATATATATATATATATATATATATATATATATATAATATATATATATATATATATATATATATATATATATATATATATTATATATATATATATATAATAATATATACTATATATATATCAGAGGCACTTGCTGCACTCTGTCGCTACTCGTAGCTGCAGCACGATGTTGACATTATGAGAAACGATCTATTTTTTGCAAATTTCGTGATGTTACTTTAAAATTCTCTTATTTTTTTGCGAAAGTTGATCAAATAAATAAAATTATTATGCAAAATTAAACGAAAAAGTAAGAATAACCGCTCATTAAATAACGCTTTTAAAAACCCATTAAAAATGAGCAGAGCAGTATCAGATGCCCAATTATCGGATGGCGGAGACCGCATCTTGAATTTTAAGTTATTTTAAATATTAAAGTATCCATGGAATCGAACTACAGAAAAACGTTTAGAAAAAAAAACGGTATAGGAAAGGATGAACATACTTATAATATTATATTATATATATATATAATATATATAATATATATATTATTATATTATATATAATATATAATATTATATATATATATATATATATATAATAACTGAACCCCGCCCATTCGTATTCAACCATATTATAAAATATGTCTCAAACTAATACTTTCCCTCATGCATGCTGGAAGGCACGCACATGTCCACCTGTTCCGAAAAAAAAGGAAGCCACTCTAATCCTTCTAACTATCGCCCTATAGCTCTCACTTGTATTCTATCTAAGATGTTTTGAAACCCTACTCAACTCTCATTTCTAGATCTCTGAGTCTCATCACTGCTCTTTCCGATCCCAGTCGGCTTTCGGCCTCGAGGTCTGACTGGCGATATTACTTTCCTATCTAAACTGATTTATGTTTTCCGCCCTTAGAACTACGGAGAGACTTGTGTTGTGGCGCTTGACATATCCAAGGCATTTTACCGGTATGGCACGCGTCACTGCTCTCCAAGCTCCGCTCCCCTTTGGTTTCCTCCTTCTCTTTGCTTACTTATGTCTAGTTTTGTTCAAATCGCTCAATATCGGCGGTTGTTGATAGGGCGGACTTCTCTTCTTCTTCTTCTTTCAATAGGGTGTTCCTCAGGGTTTGTTGCTTTCTCTACTTTATTCCTGACTTTTCATTGAATGATTCTTCTCCCCTGCACATCTAACGTCTTACCCACTCGTATATGCCGATGAATTAATCTTCCATTCTTCAACTCATTTCAATCTGCTCTCTCCTTTTACTTCTAGAATTGCTCCGTCTTAATTCTTTCCGATCTATGCTCGCTGACCTGGATGAATTTCCGGCGTCGGGGTCGTCTCAACCTTGTGAAATTCAATTCTTTTAAAGCACAACTTCTAAATACAAATCTCCCTCTCTAAACACCTTCTAACTTTCCTCTCTTTTCGACGGTTCTCTCGTCTATCCTGTTGACAATATAAACATCCTTAGCCTTAAACATAAACAAAAAAATGTCGTCGGAAACCTCACATCACAACGGTGCTAGGGCCGCCTCAAAGAAACTGGCAGTTCTGTTTAGGCTGCGAGACTTGTTTTCCTCTTCTCAGTTGCTCCAGCAATTACAAGGGCCCACATTCGCCCTTTATGGAGTACTGCTCTCATATCTGGGAGGGCTCTGTTTCACCCGGCTTTTGGATAGGGTCAGGTCAAAGGCCAAAAGGCTTATAAACTGTTCTGCAATTTCCAGCTCACTTGACCTTCTATCTTTGCGGCGCTATATTGGTGCTTTATCTCTTTTCTATAGGTACCGCAGCGGCAGGTGCTCGAGGGAACTTATCACTCGCGTACCACACCTTTTACGAACGCCTCGTAGCCACAAGGGGTGCATGTGATCGGCGCGATGAGTTTTTTAGTTGATATTTGGTAACTCCAGCTTGTCGCTGCGGTGCTTCATTCTTTCCTGCCACCCTGTTCTATGGAATTCTCATTCCATCTTTGCTGTTAGTTGTGAATTTTAATCTCTCTCACTTAAAGCCTGGGTCTGTGCTCATTTGCGTAGTTTGTAGTTGATAAATAACTGATGTGTGCAACACCCTCCTTGAAATAGGGCTCTGCCCTGTGAGTGGTGGTGAACTGTAAATATATATATATATATATATATATTTAACTATATATATATATATAATATATATATATATATATATATATATATAATATATATATATATATATAATATATATATTATATTAGAAGAGAGAGAGAGGAGAGAGAGAGAGCTCTCTCTCTCTCTGTTAAAAAGTTACTGGAGTCGCCACTGATATATATAATATATATATATACTATATATATATATATACTATATAATATATATATGATATATAGTATATATATAATATATATATAAGTATAATATTAATATATATATATATATATATATAATATATATGAAGGCTGTTCAGCGCCTAAAGTGAGATTTTCAGCGCTAAAGTGAATCAAGTTTAATTTTGTGATGATTATAATGATGGATTCTTTAATTGAGTCAATAGATACTTTTTTTAATATCTTAAATTAGCTGAATTTTGTTTTACAACCCCAATCAATGTGATATGGAAAATATGATAGAAATTCAGTTATTTTTATTATTTTTTTATTATTATTTTTTTTGTAATGTTTTTGATGTGAACTTGATCCACTTTAGCTCTGAATGTTCCATTCTCGAATTCTCAATGTCATTGCGAATAATTTTTTGTCAGGATAACAGAAGTATAATAAGCAATCAACAACATTACCTGTATCACAATAACTGTGTCTTCTGATGTAAGATTGCCATATTTGTCCAAGTTCAATATTTGTTGCCTTTTATTTAGATTCTCAATCGAAGTTTTGATTTTTATAATTTCTGACCGATTCAGAGTGGTCTCATTGATTTTTATATGAGGGACACTTGAAATATTATTATAACCAGGGATCGGATCCTTTAATCCTGATAAGAAGTAGTGAATCATATATTGATTATTGATATTCATCATTATATCTTTAAGGATACTTTTTAAACTCCCAAAATGATTATTTGCCGAAGAGTGTTCATCACTTTTGTCATTGAAAGAGCTGTTTATCACATTATTTATATTCTTAATGTTTGCTGCTAGAGTATTTAATGCCTTGTTGTTTCCCATTGATTTCATATCCATAGGCAAAATAGAATGTTGCAATTCAGTTTTCGTGTCCATAGATAAAAGAGGATGTTGAAATTCAGCTTTTGTGTCCATAGACAAAAGAGGATGTTGCAATTCAGCTTTTGTGTCCATAGACAAAAGAGGATGTTGCAATTTAGGTTTCGTGTCCATAGACAAAAGAGGATGTTGCAATTCAACTTTCGTGTCCATAGACAAAAGAGGATGTTGCAAATCAGGTTTCGATGTAGTACTAATGAATGTAGATTGTTCCCCTGGCGAAATGAGTCTTTTCAAATGGTAATATTCTTGCTTTTTTGAATTTATATCGTTGTGCAATTGGATTACTGTTAAAATAAATAGTATAATAAAAATAACGATAGTTTGTTTTATAAATTTAAGCATTATTGATTTTTATTGATGAAATAATTTGATTTACAAGATCTGTGGATATTTCATTTTGGAATTAAAGAGCTGTTTTAAAATGTTTTTAACAATTTCATCAAAATTTAAATTAAGATTAAAATGAGTCGACTCAAAAACTATTTTTTAGAGCTAAAAGTTTCTAAGAAAAATTGATGGTTGTTAACCTACTGGCTAAATTAAAACTAATTTAAAAGCCAGGTTTATTACCTCTGATAAAATTTCTTAACTATTGGCTGCAAGAATAAGAGAAAGATAAAAGCAAGAAAATAACGTAAAAGAGAGTAAACTTACCTTCAAAAGGAAAAGTGTGAAAAAATCTTTTTTATAAGCTAGTATATCGAGGCCAATTTTGGGAAAGAAAAACTCACAAAAGAACAAAAAAAAAGAGAGAGGCTGAATTACTAAATATGATGGGTTATTAATATCTAAAGAGGTAAGTTGTCTTCTTTACTTAGGAATTTATATTTAATTTCGATGATGGTTTATTGGAATCAAAAACAGGGAAAGAAAAGTTATTTCAAATGTTAATTAATAAAGTTGTGCGTGCATCTTGGCAGAAACAGCATATTAGAGTTGTCAAAAATATAACAATATAACAAACAACAGAATGCCATTTTAAGATGAATTAAAAAAACTAATTAGTGCATTTTGGCATGTTTATATGGTCACACGGGGACGAAAGCAGCGAACACGAAGCGACGAGATTAGCCTCCATTCGGCATCTATGGTGTGTTAGGGCATATCCCATAGAACTCCAATGCTCAATGGTTCGCCACTCTTCGTGCTCATTTTAAACACCCTTGATACATAGGAGTAGGCTCTTCTCTATTCACACATCATGGACACTATTACACGACACTTCTTTCTAAAAAATATTAAAATTTTTCAGCGACACAACTGACCTCGAGGAAGAAAAGAGGGGTGGCTTCCAAAGATAGTCCCGCATCCACCCTTCCCCCATCACCATTTGGGAGTTGAATTTCCTCCCTGTTCTTGTGCACTTTCTTCTTTCTTTATTAATTTCTGCAATCTTTGCGACCTATTCCATAATTTCAACTTTGTCGAACACCAATTCTCTTCTTTCACACATCATCTCTTCTTTCACACATAAACCTGTGTATTTTAACAACAAACTTAATTCGAAATTTACTTGTCTCGATCCGGAATTTAGGAAATTAACGATAACCTATTCTTTGACCGACGAAGCCTTTGATCAATATCCAACTAACGATGACCGACTACGGATGCACTATCTGGAATTCTCTTCTCTCTCTCTCTCTTTCAGAATCATCATTTTAGATTATTTCAAGGTTCACCACCATCAGCAGCTTCCCTCTAGTTCTCATGATACAGGCGACACAGATGGTAAACTTGCCTACTACTTCTCTATCCAGAATGACCTTGAGCAATTAGTGCAGCTCCCTACTAGTATCTCGATCGTTCTTTTTAGATGGACCCAACATTCTAGACCTTTTCTTAACTTCCAATTCTTCTCCTTAATCTCTTAAACTCTTTCCTCCACTTGGCTTCTCCGATCACCTTCTTATCTCCGTACCCTCTTCTATCTCTTCAATTCTTCCGCAGGAAAGAACCCCGCCTATGGCAAGGAAACGCTTTCGACACCTCGGTGCTGGTAACTGGTCTGTCTTGCGGTCGTACTTCCTTGATTTTCCATGGAATGACGACTGCATTCGTGGGAGAGGTCCCCCAGAATGTACAGACATCATAACCAAGGCGATTCTATCTGGCTTGGAGGCGTTATTCCATATTCTTTTCCTTCAACTAAACCTAACAAACTTTGGTTTAACTCTGCTTGTTGTTGTGCTATTCACCACAGGGGGCGCTGCCTTCAAAATTTACCGTCATTTTCAAACTCCAGAAACTAATGCTATTTATATTTCATCCCGGAATCTGTAATATCGACACAAAAAAACTCTTTTCTCCTAGAAAATGCAATGATTTTTCTGGTTCCTCTTCCTCGCACCCTTTCTGGCATATTTCAAAAAAAAGCCAATAACTTTGCTTCATCCTCTTTCCTTCCTCTAGTATCTTCCGATGTCACAACTAAACTGCTAAAACTGAACTTTTCGTTTAAAGTTTTGCTTTTAATCCACTCTTGACGATTCCGGTGCTATTCTTCCATCTCCACCCCTCTAGCTCATCTATGCCTAACATCTTAATTACTTGAATTTACTTCTAGAGGTGTTTTATCTACTGTCTCTGAGCTTAATAGAAGGCGTATAGTTCTGACGGTATCCTCTTGTGGGTCTTAAAACGTGCTTCTAAGCTTGCTCCCTGCCTTGGTAAATTATTTCGTCTCTGTCTTTCCACCTCTACCCTCCCTTCTTGCTGGAATCGGACACTCATTCAACCTGTGCCGAAAACAGGGAACAAAATTTATAAATTTATCTCTAATCCCGATTTCCCCATAAATGTCTTTTCCTTATCGTCTTTATATATACCTCCACCATACTTTAATTAATAATACTATTATGAAAAAAGGGGAAGCTTTTGTGAAAACTAGAAGCTCGACACATACATACATACATACATACATACATATACATACATACATATTACATATTATTACATACATACATACATATTAAAACATATGATTACATACCCCTACATACACATGCATACACATACATAGCAAAGATACACACATATATAAAAAAAGATATAGTATATAAAGATATTATATACATATTATATATGGAGCATATATAAATATATATATATATATATATACACATTACATATATAATTTAATGACGCTTTTTTTTTTTTTTTAGACATTCAAACATTAGGAAATAATGTATTAATTAATGTTAAAACATTACATTTTAAAGATGCTAAATTCATATGGTCTGCTCTCTTAAAAAAAAAATTATGCTTATAGAAACATGATAAGTTAGCTAGCAATATTTCTTAACATTCACGGGCCATGCGTGTTTATTAAATAGTGAAAATTAATATAAATGTTATTTCCTAACGATCAAGCAAAAAAAAAATTCTAAAAACAAAACAAAAATAACCCATTCCTATAACACAACAGATTATATATATATATATATATATATATATATATATATATATATATATATATATATATATATATATATATATATATATATATATATATATATATATATATATATATATATATATATATTAGTGTTGTAACTCGGGCCATGATTTTTGGCTGGAGGCCGTATGAGGCCGGAGCAGCCTTTTGTTTATTATCCTAACTTTCATATTACCTTTCAATTAGTTTATTCAATAACATACCTTATCACTATACTGTAATTGCATTTAAACTTACTGACCCCATTAGTTTACAAATATAGCCACTGAAGTTTTTGAAATTTGATACGGTCTAAACCGAGCTTATGCCAAAATATTTTGTTTTTTTTTCCACGCTCTAAACCGATCTAACATAGAATTAAAAACCTTACGAAACGTCGTATCTTTCAAAACTTGCAAGAAAATACTTATGCTCTTCTCCATTTAGTATCTTCATTGAGAATAATGTTTAATCAAGATAGAAATCTCTACAGATCAAAAAGAAATACTCTCATTGAAAAAGCTTAAATTCTCCCATTTTTGCACCACATTTTGTGAATCTTAAACCTGTGATAATTTAATATATATTTATCCATTAATATTCTTTCTTCAAAAAATTTAAAAAGTAATAAATTATTGCAATTAACAATTACTTGTAATTAGGAATATTTTGTTTTATTAATTAAATAGTAAAAGCTGCAAAATTTATTACTCAATTTATTAAAAGTCATAAAATTGACTAAATTGAAAATTTAATCTAATTTTTTACTATTCATCTATATTTTTATAAAATTTTCGGTGTAGATATAATTGGGCGAGCTACAAAACTTTATTTACCTTCTTTTAAGAGTATCCAAAACAAAATCTCTTCATAGATATATATTTTTAATTTTTCTGGCAGAGGGAGGAAATTTTTCTTAAAAGTTAAAATTTGCTCTAATTTTTTTTTTTAAGTGAAATAATCAGAGTAAATGAAATTTAATGAGTTAATTACATAACTTTTATTTAGGCATTTTCTTTATTTCCAATTCTTTTTTACCTATGAACACGCCATGTACAATTTGAAGCAGCCAGCACAATGATGTACCCATAGGTTCAATTGTTGGGTATGTAGAATAATGCTCTAAATAAAACACACATTCCTCGTCCAATTCAATTTACTCTGGAAATTTCATGAAAATTGGATAAACAGGAAAAAAAAAATAGAGAGAATTTTTTGACAATTTTTTCCGATAATGTGAAAAAAATCTATATTAAGATATTTTTTTACTTTTGGAAATGGTTTAGAGTAACTAGGTAGATATAAACTTAAAACTTTTACCTAATAGCTACACATCTAAATGCTGGTGTTTTTTTTATAAAGATAGATCCACTCAAAATCGTCAATTCATATATGGACCAGATGTTAAACATTTGGGCATACAGAATAGTGCTCCGACTCGAAGTTTTGTAACTCGACAAATTATATCTACTCCTAAAAATGCATAAAAACTGGATGAGTTTCATCTAATATGAACAAATTTAACATTGAGCCTCTCTCTAAGGTTAATCACATTTTTGGCCATCACATAGTAAATTATATCATTTAAAGAAAAATTTATTACACAATTATATGAAACGTTAAATCAAGTTAAAAAATACAAAGTTGCATAAATTTCAATATCAAATAAACTAATTAAAGATTTGCAAGATTTGTTAACAAAATCTTCAAATAAAAAGAAGGAAAAATCTCACAATATTTAGCCACTACTATATACCAGGGGTTCCCAAAGTGGGTGCCGCCATCGTGTGCCAGGGGTGCCGGAACATTTTTTCAATTTTCACTAAAATTTTGGAGTTAAGTAGTACAATTCGTTTTTATTATATGGCAACACCATTATTATGAATCGTCTACTACTCGTCGGCCATTTTGCTTGTAATCACGTAGTGCGCTTTATCTCTTCGTGCAGGTTCATCTATGATGCAGAGAATTTCTAAAAATGAAAATGAAAATGCAACTGAAGCTTCATTTATTGTCAGTTTACATATTGCAAAAACTGGAAACCGCATACTATTGCCTGAGACATTAATTAAACCTTGCCTGAAGATGTTGTTAGTTGCATTTTAGGTTCAGATATGACCAAGAACATTGATACTGTGCAGCTATAAAATAACACTATAAGTATGCGAATTAACACAATTTCAGAGACAGTCGAGAAAGAACTTATAAGAAGATTGAAAACGTGATTTTTTTTAGTTTACAGCTTGATGAAAGTACCGACGTAGAGGGACTTGCAGTTCTTCTTGTGTTTGTGAGGTACCCATTCGCAATGCAAATAGAAGAGGAACTTTTGATGAGCGAAGTGCTTGAGACTTACACCACTGGCGACGAAATTTTCAATGCTATCGACAAATTTGTACAGGAAAATGATTTGGAATGGAGAAGTGTGTGGATATTTGCAGTGATGGAGCGGCCGCAATGGTTGGAAAAACTAAGGGAGCGGTGTCTAGGATGAAGCAAGTGGCAGAAAACGCCACCAGCAGCCACTGTGTCATACATCGGCATTTCCTGGCAACAAGAAAGATGCCACAAGATTTAAAAGTCGTACTGGATGATGTTGTGAAGATAATTAATCATGTTAAGAGCCTCCCGCTTCAAGCACGCCTTTTTAAAACTTACCGCCGAAGATATGGGTATGGCTCACTTCCAAATCTCGCTGCACACAGAAATGCGGTGGCTTTCAAGGGGAAAGATTTTAGCCAGACTGTTTGAACTAAACGATGCATTGGTGGTCACATTTACAGAGCAGTCTTTTTTATTCAAAAATTAACTGATGTCGATTGGCAGCTTAAATTGGGATACCTTTCCGACATATTCAAAAAACTAAATGAAACCACCACATCTCTCCAAGGGAAGGGAGGAGCACAATTAGACAAAATAAAAGGCTTGCGCAATTTTTTTTTATTTTTTGAAGCGT
>JABUQX010001175.1:40000-43637 GCA_015478945.1 Trachelipus rathkii
TACAATATATATATATATATATATATATATATATTATCTACATTATATATATATATAGTATATATTATATTATTATATATATATATATTATATATATATATTATATTATTATATAATATACTATATATATATATATATATAAGCTATATATATTAGCTTCTTATATTATATATATATATATATATATATATATATATATTAATATAATATATATATTATATAACTTAATATATATATACCTAATATATAAATATAATATATATATATATATTTATATATATTATATTTATATATATATATATATATTATATATATAATATATATTTATTATATATATATATATATATAGTTTTCTTAGGTCATTTTATTGGCAATGGCACTAAATGACCTAAAAACATATATATATATATAATATATTATAATATATATATATATATATATATATATACTATATAATAAATTAATAATATAATATATATATAATATTATGACGTATACTAATAGTTAATATATACTATTACACTTATTATGATATTATATTATTAATATATATAATATATATAATATATATATATATATATATATTAATATATATATATATATATATATTATATATATATATATATATTATACTTATATTACCACAAAATATCAGCAAATACACCCCTCAAAAGAGAGTCTAAAGATGAGTAAATATTAATTCTTACACACTAAAAATTCGCTGATACAAAACAAGTGACCAATCCTATCACAAAGATAACCAGGCGCATCCTTAGAACTTATAAAAAAATCCATGTGAACAGATCTCTACCTTCATTCAAAGTGTTACACAACATATCAAAATAGAAATACATTCATTTTAAACTAATGAGCTAGCTAGAGCACTAAAAACGTGGACATCGTTAGCAAAATCTTACATGTCTATAACAATCATAAAAACATAACCTATTCCGCTTCATCTAAACAGCATTCAACGAAATAAACGCTATCATAATATTTCTCTGAACTAAAAAACTACAATCATAATGAGTACTAACATAACCTGAACACATACATTAAGACCGTGAATAAACTGTCGACATTAACAAAGTATAACATGTCTCAAGCTTTACTATAGACAAACTGGTAGGTTTGGCAACAGCGCATCATACAGAGACGATGTTAGTAAAATTTTTTAGTAAAAATATAACTTGAATCAATAGATCAATAGATCAATAGATCAATAGATCATGGATAGGCAGGAGTATGCGGGGGAGGGTGGTTTGATTTACTGCTTTAGGGTATATAAAACATAACTATTTTAGTAAAGAATATAACGAATAAATAGATCAATAGATCAATAGATCAATAGATCAATATATCATGGATGGGCAGGAGGATGCGGGGGAAGGTGGTTTGATTTACTGATTTACTGATTTTACTGCTTTTAGAGGTATGAGTTACTAAAGACTCAACATCTATTTACAAGTCTATTAAACATAAGAAAGCAATTACAAACTTTATAACACTACAAACAAAAGTAACATGACTCACTTATAACCACAGAAATATAAAATAACCAAAAGGATTTGTGTTCATGTTTATACAAAATATGCCTTGAATCAATAGATCAATAGATCACGGGTGGGGTGGGGAAGGTAGGGTGGGGTGGTTTGATTTACTGATTTACTGATTTACTGCTTTAGGGTATATAAAACATAACAATTTTAGTAAAAATATGACTTGAATCAATAGATCAATAGATCAATAGATCATGGAGGAGTGGTTAGGGGTAGGGTGGGTGGTTTGATTTACGGATTTACTGATTTACTGCTTTAGTGTGTAAAAACGCAAATTTTTTACGCTTTAAACATGAAAAGCATAAAAATTTTAGTAAAAATTATATTTTTTAAACAAAATAAATTAAAAATAAAAAAAAATAATAAAAATTTGAAAATAACTTAAAAAAGAAATTAAATTGAAAAAAAAAATTAAACAAATAATAAATGTAAAAGGAAACTTATAAAATAAAATAGCAAACAATATATTTTAGTTGACGTTTATGAAAAGAAAACGAGATTTTGAAAATAGAAATGTCAGTCTGAGGCTAAACGAATGTTTACTAACTCAGCACCGCACCGGCTCCAGCACCGGTGCCGGTACCAACACTGTCACCTTCTCAATCTCCTTCCTTCATCCTTCCTCCTTCCTTCTTCCTCCATCTTCTTCTGTTTTGCGTTCCTTGCATTTCTCCTGCGGACCCCCCTCCGGGGAGATCCCCAGACACCCTTTACGATCTTACGCCATCATATTTGAGTTCTACGACCTTATAAACATATATTTTGATACCAATATGGGACTAAGCGAATATTTTTTTACTCAGCATCGCACTGGCTCTAGCACCGGTGCCGTTGTCAACTCCGACTCCTCTGACTCAGACTCCTTCCTTCTCTGACTCCGGACTCTGACTTCTTTCTTCACTTCTTTTCTTCACTATTTTACGAATATTTTCCCGTTCTAAAGGGATTTCCAGTTTCGAAGCCATGTCTCCACACAGTGCTTTAAATCCTGGTCTTGCAAAAAACCTAATGAGTCACTATCTTTAGCAACCATTATAATCAATTGTATTTTGAATTTTTCACTTAACATAGACAAGTTTTTTGACAATTGAAAAAATTATCCATTTTAGTCTGAGTTTTTGAAAATAAAGGTTTATCCTGAACAGCTTTTGCTTCACCTTTCTTTTTAACAATTGCAACAATGTCTGGACGAGAGCGTTTTAAATGGGGCATTATTTTAAAGGATCCAGTAGATGTATTGTGACCTCCATGAGTGGTACGGTAAACTCTTTTAATCATGATCGAACTCACAGTTTCCCATCATCTATGTTAACTATCTCATACTGACAAATGTATGTACTTTTATCTTCAGTGTTAGTAAAATAACAAAGTACATGACTTGTTTTAGATATGGTTTGATTCACACCGATATCAAAGGATATTAAACTTAATTAATTAAAGTTATCTATAGAAGTATAGAACCGTTTTTATTATTGAATAATAAATAACGAAAACAAATTTCTGAAAAAGAGAATATATATATATATATATATATATATATATATATATATATATATATATAGTATATATATATATATATATATATAATATTATCATATAGTATTATATATATATATATATAGTATAGTATATATATTAGGTACAGGCCCAAAGAATTTCGGGGTCTGGCTCGCGGCTTTGCTCGTTTTATACTATTCTTCTACTTTCATAAAAGACCTTCTCTGTTATTCACATCACATTCCACTGTATATGTTCAATTTTTCCAAGGTTCTAGTTAAAGCTGTGTCATTTGTGTTTCCAGACTTCAAATTTAATTGGTTAGTAGAAGAGATGAAGAAGAACCTTCCTCTAGAGTTAGACTTTGCCAATGAGGGCAAAAACGCGGAAATAATAGCCAATATGTTTGCCCACATTCCTTGGTTGAAGGTTGAATGTTTCTTTTCTGTTTGAAACAATTAGGTCACTTAAAATTTTTGTTTTATTGTAGGAGGAACAAATAAAAGGTGACGCGGCAAAATACCTCCCTGAAATAGCTGAAGTTTTGAACAGAGTTCCTCGACAGATGCTTCTTATTTTAA
>JABUQX010001176.1:7500-12500 GCA_015478945.1 Trachelipus rathkii
GTTCTAGCTCCGTGCGATTTCTATCTCTTCCCTAAGTTGAAAATGAAGTTGTAGGGTCATCATTTTGGTACGATGAAAAACATAAAAAATACTGTAACACCTGAACTAAACACACTTCTGGAAAATGACTTCTGCCGGTACTGCTATGAACAATGGAAGAAACATTGGAACCGCTGTGTAACCTCGCAAGGGTCATATTTTACTTTGAAGGAGATAACTTGTAATTTCAGGCAAGTCCAATACATAATTAAATGCGACATAGTACACATACTTTTGGGCATAATATATTATATATATATTTATATATATATAATATATATACTATATATATATTATATATTTATATATATATGATATATATATATAATATATATATATATATATATATATATATTATATATATTTATATATATATATATATTATATTATAATATATATATTATAATTTTAGATTCAAGAGGGCTTAAATGCAAGTTGTTCTAAGTTTGCAGATGATGCCAAAGTGGCTACCTTAGTAAAGAATAATGATGGATATATAAAGTTTCAAAATGATTTTTGATAAACTTCTTAGGTCGACAGATAAGTGGCAAATAAATTAATAATTATAGTAAAAGTGCAAGGTTCTTCATTTAGGTAATTCAAAAATTAAAGATTTAACTACGATATGAATGGGGATTGCTTGAATCTGTGGACCAAAAAAAAGATTTAGATGTGAGGTATAAGTAGCAATCTGAAACTAACTATCAGTGTTTGGAAGCAAGGAAGTTAATAAGATGTAAGTATAATAAAATCGCAATATGGCTTACAAAACAAACAAAGTTATAAGTAGCTGTATAATAGCTATTTTAAGTCAATTTAGAGTATTGCCACAAGGTCTTGCGGCGAAATTAATAAAAAGACCGAGTATGCTGAAGAGGAGTGAAAAGTCGTGTAATAGATGATTTCTGGCTTTGAGGTAAGAGCTATGGGGAGAGGCTGAAGGAGTTAGCAATGTTTTCTTTAGAAAGACGATTTCTCATTTCGTGTATTTGTAGCTAATAGACCCATTTATGTATATTTCAAAGTTTGAAGTCATTTCGAAAAAAAAGTTAAAAGACGTTATGCAGAACTTCGAAGTATCAGATTCAATGATTTTTGAAAAAATGAAAATTATTCATTGAATGACTACAGACACAGAAAAAAACATTCGAAAACTTACGTTTTAGAGGTCAGAAAAAGCTACAGTTTGCATTTTTCTCCCATTCAAAATTGACTGAAAATTAAGAATATTATGTCCACCTTTAGGGTGGGGAAAAATTGGGCTCAGCCCGAAGCAAATATTGGACCCTACCCTGTATTGAAGTAATATATATATATTATATATTATCTATATTATTATTAATATATATATATATATATATTTATCCATATATATATAGATATATATATATATATATATAAAATATATTACTTATTATTATTATATATATATATATATATATATATATTAACTTACGTCTTCCCGTTTCACAGAGGGAGCCTGTGGTCCGCAAGGAGAGCATCCTCCATCAGCTGGCGCATCGCGGGCAGTCCATGTCTTCTCAGGGTTCTCTCCATGCAATCTCTCCATCTTCCCCTTGGTCTTCCTCTCGGCCTTACTCCCTCCACTCTCCACCACCACCTTCTACTCGCGACTCGTTCTCCCGGCATCCTTACTATATGCCCCAACCATCTCAGTCTCGCCGAATCTATCCTGTTCAACACAAGCACCACACCAACTCTCTCCCTTAACCCATTCGTTTCTCACTCTATCTATCCTCGTCTTCCCACTATCGTTCGCAACACCTTATTTCAGCAGCTTCGAATCCTTTTTCTCTGTGTTGTAATGCTCCATGTTCTGCTCATATGTCAAAGTGGGTACAATATCTATCCAAATATAATCTTCTTCACTTTTTATATCCATCACCCGATCCTTCATAATTGGATATAACGCTCTCATTGTTCTTCCGTATTTTTCCATTCTTGCCTCCACTTCCCGTACACATCCTCCCTTGCTTGTAAATACGCCACCCAGGTAAACAAACTGATCTCACATTTCTCAATCTTTCATCATCAATCTTCCATCTTTTTCCCATTCTCTCTACCCACTCTCATTATCAGTCTTTTCCGCATTCATCTCTAAACCAACCTCACTCAAATTTCTGTCAAAACTTTCCATAAGTCCTCTCAATACTCCTTCCTCCCAACTCCAACATGCCAAATCATCCGCATACACCATTATATATCACCATCCAGATTCGGAAATTCCTCTTTAACCTTTTTCTGATTACTAATCTAAGTAAGCTATAAGAGTAAGGGAGACAGGACACTACCCTGTCTGACTCCGTCCCCACCTCAAACCATTTCTCATTTTTACATCCTGTTCTCACTTTACCTCACAAACGCTATACAAGCTTTTATTGCTCTCCTCAGTCTTTCCTCAACTCCCGTACACTTTCCCCCAACATCCTCCAAAGTCTGGCTCTGGGTACCGAGTCAAATGCCTTTCTTAGGTCCAGGAAGGCTATATATGCTGTTTCATTAAATTCCCAGCTCTTCTCCAACACTATTCTTAAAGCAAACAACAGATCGGAAGTACTCCTGCCCTTCCCTGTACCCATATTGTTCCTCTCCCAACTGTATCTCTATCACTGCTTCTTAATCTTGCTTTCTAAAATCCTTTTCGTACAACTTTCGCTTATATGGTCCAATAAAGCTATTCCTCTATAGTTTCCACAAGTTTTCGATGCCAATGATGGGTGTCATGGATGATCTTTATTTATTTATTTATTTATTTCATACGTAGTGGCTTCATTATAATATATATATATATATATATATATATTTATATATAGTATATATATATTAATATATATATATATATATATATATATATATATATATATATATATATATAATATATATTATTATATATAAATATAGTTATATATATATATATATATATATATATATATATATAAATATATATATATATATATATATATATATATATAATATATATTATATATATATATAATTATATATATAATATATAATATATATAGATATATATATAATATATATATATATATATCATTAAAAACGAAAAAAATTTCTGGCTACGGTTCCTTATATATTATATATATATATATATATATATATATATATAATATATTTATATATATATTAATATATAATTATATATATATATATATATATATATATATATATATATATATATATATATATATATATACTATATCATATAATATATAATCATCATTATCATCACCCACTTTTCTCTCCCCAAGACTGGGGGTAAGTTGCGTAACATGCACTTTAAACAGAAAAAAGTAGTAGAATGATATGACGAAAGTCAAAAAGAAAGCTCAGCCTTACCGCCCCCCTTATACCTTTTAGTGAGAACTCGTCGCAATAAGAAAATCCACCCTAGAGCTTCACCCAGCCCCTCACTATTGGCATCTCGCCAATGTAGGGTTTATCCCTTAACCCAGGTGGGCCACCAGCATACCCCTCTCACAACAAACACCGCCATTCACTCCTATTATGCACCTTTCTTCTCGCCTCTGCTAAACTCAGATTTCTCTCCTTCAGGAATTCCTTTGCTGACTCACTCCTCTCTTCGGTCTCCCAGCGGTCGATTCCCAGCACACTTACTCACCACTATACATTCCGCTTAACCAACCAAACTATCATCTATCCTGTTCCACATGGCCAAACCAATCTCAAATATTCTTTGATTCTTCTCATCTACCCCTTTCTTCCCACCACACATTCTCTAATATGTTCATTCCTCATTTTATCACTTCTTCTCACACTAACACGCCCAAAGATTGTCCATCTGAACACATTGTACTTTAGATCATACCTCTTATTTCAGACCATAGTCTCACTACTATACATTAACACAGGTAAAAAACAACAAACCCATATATATATATATATATATATTTATATATATTATATATATATATATATATATATATATATAAATATTATATTATATATATATATATATATAATAATATATATATATATAATATATATATATTATATATATATATAATTTTTTCAGAGGTTGGAAGTCGTGAGTCGGAGTCGGAGTCGTAATTTTCAAAAGTGTTGGAGTCGGAATCGGATCGGACAGTCGGTAATTGAAAGAGGGTGCAGTTCGGAGCGTAGTCGGAGCGGAGTTCGGAAATTTTGAACCGACTCCACAACCCTGCTTTAAACAATATTTTATCTTTACTTTAATGTAGATAAAATAGTGTACAACATTATAAGATATTAACTATTTTACCTTACTACGCCTGTAGTAAAATCAAATAGTCTAAAGGAATTATTCATAAATGAAAGGTTAACCAAGATTTGTTTATTTTACAATAAAATAAAAATTGGATTTCTCTATTTCTATTTAAAAATTCAACATCGTTTATCGCAAGTTCGGAATTTAATATTTATCGATTTATCGGTTATAGCCTTATCGGCGATAAAATTATCTCTAGTTATCGGATATCGGTTATCGATGATGAGGTTTTCGTTATCGATTTATTGGTTATCGTGATAATTTTTTTCGTTATCGTGCCCACCTATGTATTTTAAATTATAATACTATAATTCCTATCATCTGATGGCTAACATCTTACTATTAGAGATTATTAAATATATATATATATATATTATAACATACTATTATATATATATATATATATATTATATATTTCAATATGAAAATATTTCGATAATTTAATATAATTTGTATTTTTCCAAATGTCTTGGTTTTTCATAAGGAAATTGAGTTTACTTTGTTACCTATATTTTTGTAAAAGGAATTAAAAAAAATGCTAAAATATATATATTTTTTTTAATATTTTTATATATATATATTATATATTGCACTATGTATTTATTTAATTATTTATTTATTTATTTATTTCGTATTACGGTAATGAAAAACTGAA
>JABUQX010001176.1:20000-25000 GCA_015478945.1 Trachelipus rathkii
CACAATGGAGGTGGTCTTTGATACAGAAAACCTAAACCAATGCTAATTTGTCCACTCCGTAATGGTGCTGATTGCAACTTACATCTGACGTTCAAAGTATGATAACTTTTTACATAGTAGATAGATAACGAAATCATCAGCATAAATTAAAAGTTGAATGTTTTTGAAACTACGAAAACTATGTCATTAAACGTCACTGCAAAGAGGATGACACTCAAAACACAACCCAGAGGAACCCCCCCTCTTCGATAACAAACCGTCTTGATAAAATCGATGAGGTACGAACCTGAATTGAACTGAGAGACAACAAGGTTCGAATGAACAGAGGGAGTTAACCTTTGAGGCCCAAAGAATGGAGTTTCAACAAAATTTCCTCCCTCCACATAGTGTCATAAGCCTTCTCCAGGTCGAAGGAAAAACCCAAAACCACCTTTTTATCCGAGAAAGCCCAACGAATGTCACGATCCACGTATACTAGAAGGTCTGCTGTTGAACGGAATTTATGAAACCTAAATTGGTAGTTGGGAAAGGCTAGTAGATTTTCCAACAAAGGATAAAGTCTACTGACTACTAGTTTTTCCATTAACTTACAAGTTTACATGCAAGGGTGACTGTTCTCATACAATCTTCCTTATGCTGATCTTTATGAGGTTTTGGAAAAGGTACCACTTAAAAAATTCCACAATACACACTTTTTTATTACAACTGAATAAAATGGAGCAATTTAATATAGCCCCGGAGAAGCCAAAAAATAGACTCTCATCTAATCATCTTCACACCACTATTTGAAGACGACTGCTGATAATGAGGTTGACACCACCTTGAATTTCCGACTTTTTCTGGCACACAGTCTAATTTTATTATTTTCTGCAATATTCGCGGTTTTTACTCGAGATCTTTCTTATTCTAGACTTCATCTCATTCTTTAACGAGTTATTTGAATGTTCTGATTGCAAAACCTTATATTTCAACCCGGAATCATGCAAAATCTATTCTCGGCAATACTAAATTCTCTTTCACCCGTAGAAAATGTAATAAACTTTCTGGTTCTCTTCCTCTCGCTCTTTTGGAAAAAAAATGTCAACTCCAACTTTGCTTCATCTTCTTTCCCTTTCTAGTTTTTTCCGACGGCATCACAGGTGCCTCATTTGTTGATGAAACTGAACTCTTCTCTGATACCTTTATCTCCTTTCACTTTAGGCGGTTCTCTACCTCTAATTCTTAAAACTTGTGTTTTCGAGTTTGCACTCTGCCTTGGCGAACTATTTTGTCTACGTCTATCAGCCTCAACCTTTTGTTCTTGCTGGAATCTTGCTCTCATTTAATCTGTTATTCCTTTAACCTCAGTACTTTCCAAATTTTCGAATCTATCTTTAACAAAAAGATTTAAAAACATCATAAATCTTCTAATCTAATATATAATTGCTAGAATGACTTCCGTAAGGAGGTCTCTACTGGAGATCTTCTTTCCTTTCTCTCTTACTCTTGGTCCTCTGCTCATAAGAATTTCAGAGAATCTTTTACTGTAGGGATGTACGTATTGAAATCGTTCGATAGAGTCTGGTACAAAGCTTCAATTTCCATACTTCTCGCTTTGGTGTCTATCCTTTACATGTAAAATTCTCTTTGATTTTCTTTTTGGTAGCTCTATAACAGCTGCTGTAGACGGCCGCCATTCATCCTTTAAATCAATAATGGTGAACCTCAAAGTTCTGTCTTATCATCAACTCTTTTACAACTTTCATTAATGACTTTTTCTATCAATTCATCATCTATTCACTCCTATACCTACGACTCCACCCCTCAATACTCCTTTCATTATGAAAGATGTCACACCCAATAGCAAATAAGTCATTCTAGTAAGGTGGCCTTGGAGCTACTAATCCTTGCTCTTTCTCACACTTCTAATTAAATCATGGAAATATGGTTGTTTTCAATCCCTCAAAAACTCAGTTTTATCTTCTATTTGACATAATCTTCCACACATCTGTAAGATCTTCTCCGAAAACAAACAACTAAAACCTTCCTTTACCTCCAATATTCTGGGCATCTTTTTCTCGTGTTCTTCCTTTGAAAGATTGCATTATTATCTTTTTAAGCAAGCTCTAAGACGCTAAGGATTTTTTTTAGAGGGAAGCTATTATTTTTGGAAGTAGCTAAATCTTCCGGAATACCCTTTTCTGGTTTTACTCATTTTCATTGCTTTTATTTGAAAATTACGAAAAAAATTTGATTTCATCAAAATTTATTGGGGCTGTTCTAAGATGTTGAGTTCTGAGGCGCCTTCAAATTTTTTCACACCAGTCCAGTTACCTGCTTTTTATAGTGATGTTATTCACTCCTGTACGGAGTATGTGTCACACATCAGTTGTGGTTTAAATTACATAGTTCTCCTTGAAAAAGTAAAGTCTAAGGTTCTTCGTCTTATCAACACTTTCGCTCTCATTAACCTTTTTTGCCTCTTTCTATTATTTGAACTGTTGCATCACACTCTTATACTATCGTTATTACAACGGAGGATGAAACTCTTTTGAACTATCTACTTGCAAACCTCTTCCAATGAGAAGGACTCGTGCAAAGGGTCTTTCCACACACTCTCATCCATTTTCTATCTATACCCAATCTTACATGTTCTCCACTGGTAAACTATGGAACACTCTTCCTTTATCTATTTTCCAAGCTCCACTGACTTGCAGACTTTCAAACGCTGTGCATTGGGATATGTCGGACTTTAATTTAGCCTGATTCTAGATGCTCCTCATTCTGGTCTGGTGGAATTTAGTAGGGCTCTGTCCTTTACAAACAAGAGGATACATAAAAAATATGTGGTCTTTTCCATTGGCAGACAGAGAAATTTTTCAAGAAATTTTGCATAATTATATATATTTTATCACTGATAACATACAATATGATATTTATATTTGACAGAAATAGAATAAGTTTTCTGCTGACAAACATAAATGTATTCTTTAACAATATATTTCGGAGCAAAATTTCAATTTTCCATCATTATCATCTGATTTTAAACTACATATTTGCAATTACTAATATCTCTAACCTTTATGTGTTTTTTGAATTTTGAAACCATCGTACTTTTATCATAATTATATATTACAATTATGAAGCGTCACTCAAGTTAAAAAAAATTATCTTTATTTTATATTTATATAAATTAAAGTTGATCTTACAGGATTTAGTGCCAAAGAAAGGTTTGGATTTACACAAAAACACGCGAGTTTTTTCTCATAAATGTGGTCAACCACTTCCTTTAAGAGAGTAAGTAACAGCTAAAACTTGATATAAGTTTGAATTGGAATAGAATTTAGCTACTAATTTAAATTTAATCAGTGTTACTAGCAACGATTTCAGCTACCTGTTAAAATGTAAAATCTTTATTATTAAACATTTTGCAAGCATAGATTCACATCAAGGTCTGAACACTTGTACATACATGAGAAGCATTGTCACCCTCAGTTTTATAACCAATAATTAATGAGACATACTCCAAGCGACACGATTTTAAATAAATTATTATTCGATAATTATAAATGAAAATCAGATAAATAGTATTTCATATTCAGTTACAAGAAAGCAAGAAAGTCTTTAATACTAATAATCATGCAATGTGAATAATTACATAAAATTCTTTAATTGATTTTTTAATTGATTTTTTGGCCCTAATAGACGTAAACACTCGGCCCTTAATTAGGGACATTGTGACCCATGAAGAAACTTGACTTATCTATTTAGGAAATAAACGTTTCAAATTTTTTTCTATTTTTAATATCCTAGTTACTTTAGAAATAAAAACTATTTAAATTAATAATATTTTATAATGCAAAATTTATATCTTAAAATATAATTAATTTTCAACCTTTACCCACAAATAATAATTTTAAAAAATAAAAGAAAAAAAAAGAAATGACCAACTCTTAAAATTGTCAGAAAAGTTACCATAACTAATGCTTTTACATTCTTTACGATTAAACAATAAATACTCTCTCTCTCTCTCTCTCTCTCTCTCTCTCTCTCTCTCTCTCTCTCTCTCTCTCCTCTCTTCTCTCTCTCTCTCTCTCTCTCTCTCTCTTCTCTCTCTCTCTTTTGACTTCAAGTAAATGTGCTCAATTACTGTTCCCTGGATTAATATTATTTTGTATTTATTTGCTATGTTATGCTATTTCAAGTGAAACAAAAATAACTAACCTAAATAACTCTCAGTCTTTTGTGCTTAAAGCGTAAGTTACTAAAGCATCTATTTTTATAATTTTTGTCACTTTTTAATATATTAATATATATATATATATATATATATATTATATATATATATATATATATATATAATATATATATATATATATATATATATATATATTATATATATATATATATATATATTATATATATATATATATATATATACCAAATTATTACCTATCAGAATTCGTTTCGGTCTTAAAAACATGAAATATCTGGTAAGAAGCAAATTTTTAATACCTAAAGTTTAGCTGCAATAAAAAAAAAAAAAACTCATTTTAGGGACTGTATCATATCATAAAGAGTTACAGAAGAAGAACTAAAATAAATCAGACTATTAATTTAATAAATATTTAAAATCAAATAACTTTAAAGACAGGATAAATAATGAGAAAATATTTTAAAATATGGACTGAAGGTAATTTCCAACATTTTTAAAAAATATCTTTTTAATTCTATTAACATTTAAAGAAAGAAGAACTTTGTATCCAAAAAGATAAAATAAAAAATCGCTTTCTCCTCAAACCATCGCTACATATTTCCATTCTTTATAATCTTTCAACACTCTAAAATCACTTTGTTTCCTGAACGAGAACGTGTGGATCACAATTTCAAGTAGATTATAAAATTGAGGCGTATATCGCATCAGCATTTACCACAAAAATGATAAAAGGAGACAACCGTGTTTTTATCGCCACATCCTCCAATGTATGAATCTGATACACATGCAATTACATAATATATAT
>JABUQX010001177.1:0-10000 GCA_015478945.1 Trachelipus rathkii
GCACAAAACTCGGATAGATATTTTCTTACTTGGCTTCAAAGATCACTTACAAACGGAGAACTTTTTTTTTCATCTATTGAATTGGGAATACTATCCACAGACATTAAACAAGTAAGTTGTGTATTTCATGGAGAATATATTTGGGGCCTATTCAGTTTCAAATAAATGGTGGAATTTTGGTAAAATGTAAAAAAAAATCAGTAGTTTTTAAAGAGTTGACAGTAAACAGTTATTTGCAATGGTAAATGAGTGTCCAAAGCCAATGTAGTTATGAATAAAAATAAATAATGCGATGATAAATTCTTTAAATGACTCGATCATTTGTATGATATCTGTGAAGAGTCGATGATTTGTGCAAAATAACAATTTCAGCCACATTAGAGTCAATTTGGTCTTTTGAATTTTTGAATTTATTCAATTTAATTTTTTTTTTCTTTATATGTTTGAATGGAATGCTGAATTTTCCTTTAGATTCCAGATGCAAAGCACAATGTTCTGCCACAGTTGCGTTCGATTTATCCAGGTTAATTTAGATTTCAAGGGTAAGTAAACTGACCTAATAAGGTTCAATCCATATGTAGAAGAAGAGCTTTCTATCCACTTATCATAGGTTCGGTTAGGCTGGGTTACGTTAGGTATAGTAAATTAAAATTACCATTGTTAAAGAAAAGCTGACCAGTTATTCTCGATCCATACAGGTTAGCTGCATTTTCCTCCCCAGTTAACATAGGATATGTTATGTTGAGTTAGGTCAGGTATATCAGATTAAAGTTAACGTAGTGAATGTTCTGTAATGCAATTAATAAATTAAACATATCGTATTCAGATCATATCTAGAATTTGTTGATTATGCATATCACATCACCTGATCAGCAAATAATAGTGATTGTAAAGTCATCTATCATTAAATAAACAATTGAATTTCTTATAATTTATTCTACAAAATTTATTGTTTGATTCAAAAATAAAAAAAAAATGTTTGCACACTTTCAATAGAAAAGAAACTTAAAAAAAGATTTTTTTAATTAAATCTAAAGAAAATATTCAAACCAATACTTGCATTCATAGCTGAAAAGCTTATCATCTAAATTAAATAGTATAAGAAAGATATTTCTATTTTAAATTTTAAATTTTCTCATTTCAACTGTTGGAGCTCAAGAGAGGCAACAACAAATATCAAATTACTCTGAAAGAAATTAATATTACTAGTAATACAAGAATCTGGTGAATCGGAACATTTATGCCATGAGGAGAATGATGTTAAAAAATATGTCAGTTAAAACTGTCCGGCATAAGGATACTAAACACCAAGAGAACCTGGTCAGAGAATGAGAGCTGTGAGCATAGTTCTTATACATTGCCCACTGTGGCAATAGATTAGATATCTTATCTTATAATAATAATAATAATACACTCCATTTCTCGTAATCCAGTTAATAATGAATAATAATAATCAATAAATGAATAATAGATAAATCCAATAATAATAATAATAATAATAATAGATAATAATAATATAATAAATTAAACATAATTAAAATATCCTATAATATAAAATAATATAAAATAACAATAAATAATAATAAACAAATTACATAATGATATCAATACAAATAATACATTAATCAACATAATACAAATAGAATAATAAATAACTATACATCAATCGAATAATAGATCAATATCAATAATAATCACATATAGAGATAATAATGATAAATATAATAGTATAATAATATACATCATCATCATGCATACTTTCATTATCTTTAACATCATACACACAATGCTCAAAGCTGCATCATTACATCATACCAATATAAAGTCACTTTTCTTCATTATAACATCAACGTCACTATGTAGCGGCAACAGATTACAGTTTTTAAGAACATATGAAGCAGTTGAAAAGTTAAAAGACCCAGGGCCTTTCTTAAGTGAAGAACTCGGTCGCAGTGCAGTAAAATTTGACTACACCTAGCAGCTTGCAAGGAAAAAAGCGACGGAACCCTCATCATAATGAGCATCTGCGTCATGTATTGGTTATATCGCATAGCCCAGTGTTTAGCTACAACCAATACCCCCTCACAAAAACCAGACCATTTTATCTTCATATTGTCCACGGAACTTTGTTTATCACAGTTAGCTGCTTCCATTCTCTGTCTAAAACCATTTTTTCTTCTCATATTCCAGCCGGAACAATTACCCAGGCAAACTCCAACGCACTAAACATATATCCGCTTAACCCCGACTATCCATACCATCCCTTTCCAACATGACAAAAACCATTTTCCAATCTAACTTCAATTATTATCTCATTTAACCTTTCTTCACACCACACAACCGCCTAATAACACGCTCACTACTCATTTTATCAAATATCTTGCTCACATCCTACAACCCGTAAGGAATTCGTTCCCAGATGATACAAACTCTCGTACTGTCTAGATCTATACCCCATATATGCAGACCAGTCATGTCTCTAGTACTAATCAGTTCAAACAGGTAAAACAAAAATAATCGTAATCATATAAGCACCATAGCCGCACATCAATAAGACTCAGTCCCTTATGATCATCCACTCAACAATTTTAAATTGACAACAGCGCACTTACCTGATCAATTCACATCATTTCCTGAACTACAACTCATGATATTCATTCGTTCGCATTATTTTACATCCAGCTATAATCAGCTAAATAATTCATAATTCATCAGACACTTGTTATCAGCCATGCTTCACACATCAATAAAGCATAAATTTCACATCCGAGGATTGTCACTCTACATAAAGAGACACCACAACAAGCATACATATACTCTTATCTATACGTTTTAAGCCTATATCAAACGCCCTCCTTTACAACACCCATTATCCAAATCTCTCTTCAATCCTACTCAAAACTCTTATTAGATTCACCACAGCAAAACGCAAATCATCCGCCATGTATTGGATAAGGAGACCCTCATACTAAATCTAACTCTACCATTCTGCCATCATTCTAAACACTTTCTCCTGCCCTGACACACAATCTTATACAATTCTTATCATAACCCAATCCATATACTAAAATTAGAATAAACCAAGGAAGGCATAAACACATTCCAGCATTTATTTAACTCTATTGATATTAAAACCAATGCAGTTTTAAACTCCATCTATTATTATTATTTATTAATTATTATTATTATTAATTATTATTTATTATTATTATTATCTATCCATTATTATAATTATAATATAATTATTATTATTATTTCATTATTATAATTTTATTATGTATTATTATTATTATTAATTAATTATTCATTATAGTGTCGGATAAGAAAACGTTTAACTGCGAATTTCTTGTAAATATTTAGTTTTTAACTAAAGTAGATTTCAAATAATTAATTATTGATTATTATAGTATAGTTACCTTTATTCATTACCATAATTATTATTATTATTCACATCTCATATAGTGTTATGCGAATTTTATTATAATATTTCTGAAATTACAAACACTACATGTGCACAGATAATTGAACTACGATATCATCACCAAGTATAATAACGTAATATAATACTACCTATATAGTATACTACTGAAAACAAAATAATATCAAATTACCTCACTACTATCATCACACTACCTACTACGCTCATAGTATACGTATATAGAATGATCTATCACACCAATCGTAATACCATTTTCATTGATTTCTGAGTTGCGTAACCCTTCTAATAATTAAACACTTTTAATTATATATAAAATAAAACTAATATCTCTAATATATATCCATAATAAATATATATACTAGTAATACAGTTAACATAATATAATAAAATATTATATATACTATTATCAATCAACAAAACACTTAACCAAAAGAAAAAGAATACCCCATATTAGTAATCACTACAAAATTATTTTCGTATAATACATATACAACATAATATCACGATACAAACAAGATACAATATTATACTATAATTTAAATATTTATAATTAACATATATAAAATAATAACCTATATCTATATTTTTACATATGTCCTATGCAATAAATGGTGTATAATCAATTATCGAATTCGGTTAGGCCGCAGAATGTTGGATTGGTTCCATTGGTTATATATTATCGCTTGGCACTGGTATTAATATTGTTACAAATTATTCTTTAGGATAGTTTCATGGAAAGAAGAGGAAGATATATAGATCGGTTTTATAATGGAATCAGAACACCTCGCGACGTAAATTTTGCAGATGAAACATAAAGACAGGCAACAACACGAATTAGCGAAATCACAGAGCTTCACACAAAAGGAGACACAGTGACTAATTAGCATGATATATATATAGAATAATCCTAGACTACTAGCATTTGATCTTCTGTAATACAAAAAAAAAATAATAAAAAAGCAAAATAAAAATAATAGAATTTCCAAAAGTCTATTAATATAACATGAGCTGTGACCAGTATTTCCTTATACATACCTGAGGTATTCTCGAGATCCATGAGTATGCGTACAAAGAAAGATGCCTATACTATCTGATCAGAATGCTCATTACTTACTTATACCCCAAGCATAATGATCTAACTATACCACAACGATCGGTCACTGTTAAAGACATCAATAAGCTATTAATTCAACATATGAAACTATACTCACTGAACCCTGCCGCCCACAACCTATCACTAATATTTCTGAATAACACTACCTGGATAACTGTTAACTAAATTCTACTATGCTCTTTCTACTTTAACTCTAGCTGCTGTTCCTACTACCTAATTGCTATTTTTCCAAATCTTTTGGCATTGAAATAAATCACGATGAAAAGACGCACAAATAATTGATTTGGTAATTGGTTTAATTGCAGAAATCTCTATACTATTTGCCATTAATAGAATCCTAATAATCATATAATTTTACACTTTAAATTTCTCTTCAATTAATATAAAATAAAAAATAAAATAAAAATGAATAATAAGATTATACTATCAGACGTGGGTGATTTTTATATATATAATACAGAAATATATATCTATAGAATAAAATATAATATAATATTATAATATATATAATAATAATAATAATATAATAATATATTATATATATATCACGTTATACATATTATTATATTATTATATTAACAATTTTAGACAAAACATATATCAATATATATATACAAACAATATATATAAGTTTCAAAGAGTTTAGATAGAAATTCAAAAATTTAACATTACTTTATATAAGCAAACCAAATATGCAATCCTGTAATCTATATACTGTTTTGTTTAATCTCCAAAGTTAGGAAACATAACAAACATAATTAAACCAAGGTTTATAAAATTGATGTTTAAAAGAATATAAAAACCAAACTAAAAAGTAAAAAAAAAAACTTACAGAATATTTTTATTTTGCAAAATATAATAATTCTTGCACAATGGACATCAAATGTCAGAATGGCAAAAAATATACATTCAAATTGTTATAAATAAATAATATAACAAGAACCATTTCTTAAGATTACTGATATATATACTATAATATATATATATAATTAAAAAATAATATATAAAATAATAATAATAAAAAAATATTATGATATACCACCGAACGTATACAGGTATAATGTATCCAACCCATAGATAATACTAAGTATAAACTACTCATATATACTACTAAACACCCAAGATCATATATAATATCTATCATACCTAATAACTCAGTAATAGTATATAATGAAATTCATAACTATCTAATCATATCATACTACCCAACCGATATAACTACGGTAGATACTTACAATCTAGTATACTATACCTATAGATTAATACAAAAATATTATAAAAACTCATATACTTCAACATAAATAAATAAAATAAAACAGGCTCAAATAATATATAATAATATATATTAATATAATAATATAAATAAGATAATAGTATAGTATATATAATATATATTATAATAAATATAATTTAAAATAATAGATATATAAATATATAATACTAATATTATATATATAATATATAATAATACTATATATATAATATATATATATATAATATATATAATATATATTATATATATATATATATAATAATATATAATATAAACTAAATAATAAATAAATATAATAATAATAATATAATAATTATATAAATATAATAATATATAATAAATAATATAAATAATAATAATAATAAAACTAAATAATATAAATAATAATAATGAATGAATAATAATAAGTAATAATAAATAATAATATTATGTATATATCTAAATTGTTATTATTATTACTTATTATTATTATATATTATTATTATTATACTATTATTTAATTATTATTATATATTAATTATCATATTATTATTAATATATCATAATATTATTATATATTATTATTATTATCTATTGATATTGTCTTGAATCATGAAATATATAAAAAAATTATTATCATTTGTATTTTTTTATTTTATTTTTTACTTTTATATTTATTTATTATTTTTATTTTTTATTATGATTATTATTATTATTATTATTATTATTATTAATTAATTAATTATTATATATTAAGTATTATTAATTATTATGATTATAATTATTTATCCTTTCTTCAATAATTATATATTATTAATGATTAATTATTAATCTTCTTTTTCAGTTTTGAGTTTGTGATTATTTTTATTTTTATTGTTAATTTTTATTTTATGTTAAATTATTATTATGAAATATTATTTTATTTATTATTATTAATAATCTTAAGAAAATTATTATCAAATTTTAAATTATTATGTATTATTAATTATAATTAATTATTCATTAATTTATATATTATTATTTTTACTTATTGCGCTGGCTCTCACGAAAGCAAGTTTTCGATATTATTGGCTAAGAGGCCGCTGGAACGAATGATCAGCGGGGGGGAGCGCAAACCTTAAGAAATATAAAGCGATCACTCGATCTGTCGAGTGGTCTTCCTCCCACCGATGAAAGCTCTTACGCGAGGTGATACTTACACGCCTCCCGTATTGGCGCAACACCAATTCACTCACCGTCACTCATATGTCACGGAGACCCCCCCCCATCCCATTCTGCAAAATTTTGCCGTGTACACACCCTGCAGTCTGTGATCATTTATTCAGCGCATTGATTGTCCCCAGCTGGACCGCTATTACGCGCGTCGTTCATTTTCGCTACTTTAACTGTCCACTAACACCTTCTGAAGACTTATCGGCCATACTCTTGTCCGAATCTTCCACTTTAGCAGTAACCCTTTTTTCTTGTATCTTCAAGAAGTGATTATTCTTTATAACATTTGAATTTGTTATGTAATATTGTTTAGGTAATAGTAATACAGAAGTAATAATTTTATTTAATTTTTTTTCTCTTTGAATTTTGACTGACTGATACTTCATGTTCCTTCATCCCAAATCTTCTTTTTGACCACTTGAAGCATATATATCGAAGGGTACCTCCCATGGTGCTCGATCATTTTCAGGTCAGTATGGCCGCTTTGCCTGTGAGCCGTGGTGGGTCTGTACACTACTCAAAAACAAATTATTATTATACCTCAGGGGTTGTATTACTTAAGGAATCAAAAGTATGTTATCATGATAGTGAGGCGTGGTGAAAAAATAATGGAGTTTGAAAGGAGATTCGGTTTTTATATTCAATAGCGAGTTGTGACAGAAAATGTGTTATTGCGTTCCTTGGTTATTCAATTGGTCTATGGAAAGTTTATGAAAGAGATTTAGAGGTGGGGTGGCATTGGAAGATGTTTTCATATATATATATTATATCTATAGTATATATATATATATATATATATTATATATTATATAGTATAATATATAATATATATATATTATATATCTATATATATAAGATATTTAACAAAGTTTTTAAAAATTATTATAATATTAGATATATATATCGAAAAGTATAATATATATATATATATATATATATATATATATATATATATATATATATATATATATATATATTATATATTTTTATATTTTTTATATATATTTTTTTATTTTATTTTTTATTTTTTTTCTATATTAATATAAAAAAAATTAAAACAAATGAATGTCATATAAACATATATATAGTATATTATATACACATAAATATATGTGATATTGAAAGGTATATCTATACTAATATATAATATAAATATATTTATTTTGATAAATATAAACATATAATACTATATATATATATATATATATATATATATATATATATATATATATATATATATATATATATATATATATATATATATATATATATATATATATATATATATTATATTTTTTTATATATACTTATATATATTATATATATATATATATTATATATATAATCTTTGCGTTATACAAAATTTGCATTATTTTTTTTTTTTTGTTTATATTGTTATAAAGTTTTATTTCCTATATTATTTTTCTTTTCAATCTTTTCTGTTTACAGTAAGTTCTTTATTATGATTTCTAGTTTCATTATTTAAAAAAATAATATTATTGCCTATCTGAGCTTTGTCCAACTCTTGCATTCCTTTAAATTATTATTGTTATTATGTTTAATTTCTACATTTATGTTTTGTAAATCCTTTTCTTTCCAATCTCACAATTTCATCTAAGTTGTTTATGCTAAAGTCACGGATTATTCATGTGAAACTCAACAATTATGTTTCACGCAAACACAATTTATAAATAAATGCACAAAACTCGGATAGATATTTTCTTACTTGGCTTCAAAGATCACTTACAAACGGAGAACTTTTTTTTCATCTATTGAATTGGGAATACTATCCACAGACATTAAACAAGTAAGTTGTGTATTTCATGGAGAATATATTTGGGGCCTATTCAGTTTCAAATAAATGGTGGAATTTTGGTAAAATGTAAAAAAAAATCAGTAGTTTTTAAAGAGGTGACGTAAACAGTTATTTGCAATGGTAAATGAGTGTCCAAAGTCAATGTAATTATGAATAAAAATAAATAATGCGATGATAAATTCTTTAAATGACTCGATCATTTGTATGATATCTGTGAAGAGTCGATAATTTGTGCAAAATAACAATTTCAGCCACATTAGAGTCAATTTGGTCTTTTCAATTTTTTAATTTATAGGTCTTTATATGTTTGAATGGAATGCTGAATTTGCTTTTAGATTCAAAATGCATAGCACAATGTTCTGCCACAGTTGCGTTTGATTTATTCAGGTTAGGTTAGATTTCATAGGTTAGAAAACTGACCTAGTAAGGTTCGATCCACATGTAGAAGCAGAGTTTTCTACTCAGTTATCCTAGGTTCGGTTAGGCTGGGTGATGTTAGGTATGGTAGATTAAAATTACCATTGTTAAAGAAAAGCTGACCAGTTATTCTCGATCCATACAGGTTAGCGGCGTTTTCCTCCCCAGTTAACATAGGATATGTTATGTTGAGTTAGGTCAGGTATAGCAGATTAAAGTTAACGTAGTGAATGCCCTGTAGTGCCTAAATTAACATATTTTCAGTATTTGCATTTGTTTTATCAAATCCATCACGACTCAAATATAGTATTTAAGTCATTTCTTACAAAACAAATGAATTTCTTATTAAATTTATTCACAAATTTACCGTTTGCTTCAAACTAAAAAAAAATGTTTGCATCATTACCTACAAAACTAATGATTTCTTTTAATCTAAGAAAATATTCACCATTTGCTTCAAGCTGAAAAGGTTCTCTAATTAAATAGTAGAAAGTATTTTCTATTTTAATTTTTATTTCTCTTCAACTGTTGGAGCTCAAGAGAGCAAAACAACCAAATTACTCTGAAAGAATTAATTACTGTAATAAAGAATAGGGTTGACGGAACATTTAGCCATGAGAGGATGATGTTAAATCTGTCGTTAAAACTGTCGGCATAAGGAATACTAAAACAAGAGAACTGTCAAGAGAATGAGAAGAGTGGCGGTATATGATTGCCAATGTGCAAGTAGATATGACACTATAATAATAA
>JABUQX010001177.1:20000-21758 GCA_015478945.1 Trachelipus rathkii
TATAGCTTCAAGGGACCGCGACGGGCCCTCACTATGGCATCTCGTCAATGTGGGGTTTATCCCTTAGCCCAGGTGGGCTACAACCATACCCCCTCACAAAACCCCGCCATTCACTCCTATTGTGCACCTTTCTTCTCCCCTCCAGGCATTCCTTTACTGACTCAATCCACTTTTTCTTTGGTCTCCCAGTCGGTCGATTCCCAGCATACTCACCACTACATATCCGCTTAACCAGCCGACTATCATCCATGCTTTTCACATGACCAAACCATCTCAACGTACTTTCATTTATTCTCTCATTTAACTCTTTCTTCACACCACACAACTCTCTAATACGTTCATTCCTTATTTTGCCAATTCTTCTCACACCTAACACGCCCCTAAGATTGTCCATCTGAACACATTGTACTTTAGATCTATACCTTCTTATTGCAGACCATAGTCTCACTACTATACATTAACATAGGTAACAACATATCGTCATGTAAGACCCTAGCGCACCCAAGACTTAGTCCCTTTACATCCACCAACGATTTAATTGCTCCAACCACCTTCCTGCCATTCACAACTTTCCTACTACACTCTGTATCATCCGTTCCCTTTTCATCCAACATATATCCTAAATATTTAACTCAGACACTTGTTCCAGCTGCTCACCATCTTACATAATTTCACACCGAGGACTATCCTCACTCACAACCATAACCTTACTCTTATCTACGTTTAATTTCAAACCCCTCCTTTACACACCCTTCCAAATCTCTCTATCAATCCTCTCAAACTCCCTTCAGATTCGCGACACAAAACGAAATCATTCGACATGTAATTGGTAGGGAATCCTCTACTCTATTCCATTCTCCATCATTTTAACACTTTTCTCCTGCCACCCATACCTCTAATTCTTTCATAACCCCATCCATATATAAATTGAATAACCAAGGAGGCATAACACATCCCTGCCTCATTCCTCTATTAATATTAAACCAATCACTTTAAACTCCATCTATTATTATTATTATTATTATTATTATTATTATTATTATTATTATTATTATTATTATTATTATTATTATTTATTATTATTATTATTATTATTATTTTATTATTATTATTATTAAATTATTATTATTCATTATTAATATTACTAATTATTATTTATTATTATATTATCATTATCATTATCATTATCATTATTATTATCATTATTATTATTATTCATTATTATTATTTATTATTATTATTATTATTATTATTATTATTATTATTATTATTATTATTATTATTATTATTATTATTATTATTATTATTATTATTATTATTATTATTATTATTTTTATTATTATTATTATTATCATTATCATTATGCATTATCAATTATCATTATCATTATATATCATTATCATTATTTCATTACATTATTATTGCATGATCATTATTAATTTTAATAATTATTATTATTAATATTATTATTTACTTATATTATTTAATTAAATTATTATTAAGATTATAATTTTATTATTATTTTAATTATTATTATTATAATTATTATTATATTATTATTATTATTATAAATATTATTATAATTATTATTTATTAATAATAATAATAACAATAATATTATTATTATTATTATTGTTATTATTATTATTATTATTATATTTATTATTATTATTACTATTATTATTATTATTATTATATTATTGATTATTATTATTAAATATTATTTTATTATTATTATTATTTTATTTTTATTTATTT
>JABUQX010001178.1:0-28684 GCA_015478945.1 Trachelipus rathkii
ATATATTTTTCAATACCTATTTTAAATTCAACGAAAAATAAAATTTATATGTATTTTTATCTTTATCCAAAAATGATATTAAAGACACAAATTAAATGCCTTATCGTCTTATTTGCTTTTTTTATAAATACAAACGAGTGTCTTATCTAGCACCCTTCGGTCAAAGTCAGTACAGAAAAAAAAAACAACATAAAAACAAGTTCAATAGGGTATACTGTCTTAAAATTTTCACTCGGCTATTTCTGAGAAGCCGAGCGCTCTCACCTTTTATAATATGATTGAAAAGTATTTCATTATTATCCAGTTGCCGATGAATTCTTACACTTTTTGTTAAACACTTTCTACTATAATCTTTCTATATGCTATTATGAACCTATTATTTTCCTTTATTTCATATGACCAATTTTCTGCAAACAAAATTGAGAATTTCTATCGCAACTTTATGACAATTCTGTTACGAAGACTCGATACGTTTTTATCACATCGATAACTCGCCTGCTAAGCCCAAGCAGCCCAAGTGTAGGAGTCGACCTCTGGGCTCTTGATACTATATATATATATATATATATAATATATATATATATATACATATAACTATAATAATATACATAATATAATATATACTATACCTACTTATATATATATAACTATATAATATATATAAACTATATATATACACTATATCAAATATATATATATATATATAAATATATATATATATATATCATATATACTATATCAATATAATATATATACTATAATATATATATATACTAATAATATATATATAATATATCATATATATATACTATTATATATTATCTAGATTACTAATATATACTGCCTAATACATTATAGTAATACTATACTCATATATATATTATATACTATATACTATATATATATATATATAATATATTATATACTATATTATACTATATACTATAATATATTATATACGACTATATTATATTGTGAACATCTAAACATAAAGCGTTGTACTTTCTATTTAGTTTATAAGATTGTCAAGCGAAGAATACATTAAATACTTTATAGGAAATTATCTTTTAAGAAAAAAATTACCAAAAAATAATTAAATATTCATTTTAAAAATCTACAGAATCTATAATAGAATATAAAATATTTAACTAAATAATATATATAAAAAATAAATAAATAAAAAGTAAAATTCATATCATTAAAAAAAAAACATTATTCTACAAGGAACAACAATAAATACTACTCAGGCTAGTATCCTATTACAATGTTTGAAAAAAAATGACCTCTATTTTTTCCGATTCAATGTTACTTACATGACGTATTCCTAATATATATAATATCTATATAATATCTATTCACTACTATATATACATATATACTATACTATTATATATAATAATAATATATATATTTATATATTAATATTATATATATACATTATACATATATATATACTATATATATATATATAATACTAATATACTATATATATATATACTATATACTATACTTATATATACTATATATATATATATATATATATACTATATATATATATACTAATATATATATATATATACTATATATGTATATAATATCTATATAACATAATATATATATAATATATATACTATATATACTAATATACTATACTATATACTATATATATACACTATATAGTATATATATATATATTTATATGTACTATACTATATTATATAATATATATACTATATATATATATACTAATATATATATATATTTTAATATACTCATATATATAAATACTATATATATATATATATATCATATATATACTATATATAATATATATACTATACTATATATATATGTATATATAAATATTATATATATATACTATAATATATATATTATTATAATATATACCTACCTATATATATATATCATACTATATATATATATACTATATAATATACTACATATTATTATATATATATATACTATATACTATTAATATATATATATTATCACCAACTGCTTTAAAATACTCAATTCCACACAATTATTTTAAACTATTTTTCATTAACACTTACAAATTGAAACTATCAAATAAGGATAACTAATAACAATTTCCAACAGTAATAAGACGAACAAACAAGCTTTATCGTTCCTTTTTGAACCATTTATTCAAAGCCTGTCTCTGTCGCGCAAAGTTCAATTTACTTTTCTCTTAGTGAATTATGCTTTCGTACCGAATTTTTTTTTAGTAGGTTAATTTCTTTATTATTCTTCTGTGGTAAAATTTACGTTAGGATGCCATTTATTGAATTCCGGATGTAATCTATTTCAGTTTCTTCCTTGTTGCTTATTGAAGTTTTACTATTTAAATACAATCAAGATTCTACCATACGTTCTTATTTGCTGATCGTTGCTCTATAAATCCAGTTCAGCGGTTATTCGTCTATCCCATTAATGATGTGGTTTGAATGTTAGATCTATGGTTTGTGAGGCAGAGTTTGCATTACTCCATTTTACAGTCGTGTCTTTGTCGCGTAAGCCTCTTCTGCCTGCATTTACATATACTATATAATATCATATACTATAATTATTAGAATATATATATTATACTATATATATATACCTTATACTATATATATATATAATATATACTACTATAATATATAATATATATCATATATATATATATATATATATACATATATATATATATATACTATATATATAATATACTAATATACTTATACTATAGATATATATATATACTATATATACTATATATATAATACTTATATATATATTACTAATAGGCTAACTATATATATTATATACTATATATATACTATACTACTACTTATATATATATATATATAATACTATATAATATATATATATATGATATATAATAATATAAATATATACTAATTTACTATATACTACTATAATACAATATATATATATACATTCGAAATATTGCGACACATCTTTAGACTATCACTATATAAACTATAAACTATATTAAATATACGACATCTGCTCTTTACATATATATATCATACTATATATATATATAATTATACTATAATATAATTATACTATATACTATATATATATATATATATATACTATACTATATACTAACATACTATACTATACTATTATATATAATATATACTAGATAGTATATATACTATATATATATAATATACTATATATATATATATATACTTAATGAGCTGGTTGCGGGTCCTCCAAAACCTCGAAATTTTAGGTGGGGGAAGAGCGCCCGAATCATTCAGCATTTCTCGACGATCTGGATTTTTTATTATAAAGAACCAACACACATTCCAGATCGTCCCAAACAAAAAATTCCGACACACACTTAATCTAATGTTTTTCACCACTATCCTTCCTCTCTATAAAATACACCACCTTCGCTCATATTGGTAAAATACTGAATCACAAACCTTATATATCGGATATGTTGGTATTTAATTTCGCCAACACGCTCCATCCCTGTCCTATGCGTTTTTCTGACACTTTGATCGGGCTACGCTTTGCTTCTACGCTAACTTATAATTGGATGACTGCTTTCGACTCTTGGTGACAACTCTCGACTTCTGCTCGATTAAAGCGTGGGAGCATGTAACCGTTGATAGAATGAGCAGGTTCATTCCTTCTTTAGCTAAATCTTTCTCTCCTTCAAAACCATGATTTTATCGCTAATGTTCGCGTACATTCAGCGCTAGGACAGCGACCTATCGGAGTGGAAAAAAATTTCTCGTCTCCTATCACTCTCGCTAATTTTCATTCAGCTAGAACATCGTTACAGCGGGATACTCTTCGACGCAGCGCAAAGCGGCGCTTTCATAAAACAAAGGATGCCCGCGCCTAACCTCCTTGGTCCCTACGTGGACAAATCTTTCTAGGCCCCTCTTGACCCAAAAACAACATCTGCTACAACTACTGCAATCTGCATCTTTCCTCCTCTATTCGATCAGATGGCTCTGTTGCTAATTCTCCAAACTTGAAAAGACCACACTCTTCGGCCCTTCCCTAATTTTCCTCTAACCTCAAACCTGGGACGATTCTGGCATTCCTCTTCCTCCTCCTTCTCCTCCTCACGGTTGTCATTAGCCTTGCCTGTGATTACATGTTGACTCGGCCGTGAATGGGCTCTGAGGTGTCATGAACGTTAGCGAAGGCGTGGCCCCGGATCGGAATTCTTCCCTTAGTTTTTGCAAGAGAGTGTGCTTACGCTGCTGACCCCGCCCCCTCGTTCAACTATATTCTTCTGTCTCAACTACTAGCACTTTCCCCCAGTGTTGGAAGCACGCACCATGTCTAACCTATTTCCGGAAAAAAAGGAAGCGCTCCTAATCCTCTTCTTTTATTATAACTATCGCCCTATAACTCTCACTTGTATTCTATCTAAGATCTTTGAAACTATTCTCAACTCACTTCTTAAACCAACTGGAATCTTATTCCCTTCTTTATCCGCATCGTACCAGTAACGGCTTTCGGCGCTCTATGGTCTTCAGTCCGGCAATATACTTTCCCTCTCTACACCGCCATTTATGCGTTTTCGCCTCTTCGGAACTACGCGGCAGACCTTGCCTTCCAGCGTGGCGCTTGACCATATCCAAAGCATCTTTGACCGGTGTATGGCACGCGTCGCCTGCCCTCTCCACAGCCTCCCCTCCTATTGGGTTTCTCCTTCTCTTTGCTTACTTATGTCTAGCTTTTCTTTCAAATCGCTCACAATATCGGCTGTAGTTGATGAAGCGACTTTTTCTTTTTCTGTTCCAATGTCGGTGTTCCTCAGCGCTTCGTGTCTTATTCTTCCTACCTTCTTTCCTATTTCCTTCATTCAATGACTATCTCACCTGCACACCTAACTCTATCTATAAACTCACATACCGATGACTCGCACCCTTCATTCTTCAACTCATCTTAAATACTCTCTTTTCTATAGGTACCGCTAGCGGACAGGCTGTTACGAGGGAACTTAATACCACTCGCGCTCACCACCCCTTACACGCCCTCGCTAGCACAAGGGGTGCTGCTGTCTGCCCACACGAATTTTGTGTGTAGCATATTGCGTAAACTCCAGGCCTAGTTTCGCTGTGGTGCCTTCCTTCTTTCCTGCCGCATCTTTTCTGTGGAAACTCTCTTCCATTCTTTTGTGTTTCCTACTGAATTTAATCCTCTCGCCCTTCTAAAGCTTTGCCTCCGTCTCTGGCTCATCTACGTAACTTGCACTAGAGGGTGAAATTTTGAGTGTGCAACACCCCTCCTTGAAAGGGTTCTGCCCGTGCCCAGTGTTGGCGACAACTGTAAAAAATTTAACTCATATATATATATATATACAGTATACCTTCAGTCCCCAATATATACTATATACTATATTATATATATACTATATATATACTATATAATATAGTATATAATATATATACAATATATATTACTACGATACTAATACTATCACTATATTATTAAAAGTTTTGAAATTTAAATATTAAATGAATATTATTAAACAATAACATTTATAAAACCTATAAAATAGCCTATAATTTATTTATATAGTCAAAAATGGTAAAATGCTGCAATAACAAACTCAATTCTATATAATCGTTGTGCAAAAATACACCGTCCCAGTAATTGAGTGGATGCTTAAAAACATATCTATATGCATTACTCCGCAGTCGAAATTGCCTGCTCCAACATCCGCATGCTTTGCGATCTCACACTGTCCTGAATCTTATAATACACTACATATATCTCTAAGAGGTAAATATTTCAACAATACAAAAAACTTAGTGGATTATATATGATATATATATATACATAATCAACTATATCAAGACTCACGTAGCTACATATATATTATTATACTATATATTATAATATACTACTATATACTATATATATATATATATATATAAAGTATTTATATACTATACATAATACTATACTATATATATATACGGATACTATTATATATATATATATATATATACTATAACTACCTATATATATACTATATAATATACTTATAATAAATATAATATATATACCTAATATATACTATAGTCACTAATAATACTACCTATATATACTACCTATATCCAGTGCAATTATACCTATATATATACTATATATATCATATACTACCTATACTCAATACTAATACCCATATATGTATATATACTCATATATATAAATATATATCATCATTATTATATCATATAATACATATATAATACATATACTATAAAATGCATATATATACTAACGTATACATCTATATATATATATATATATATATACTATACTAAACTAATAAATATATATTATATTATAATATATAACTAAATATATACTATATATATATATACTATATATATGACTATACTATATATGCCTATAATATCACTATATACTACCATATACTATCACTATATATATATATATATAATATACTATATATAATATATCACTATAGTATCATATTAAAATTAAATATACCTATACTATATAATATACTATTACTATACTATATACTATATACATTATAATAATTTTTAAAATTGATTTTAGCTGTTAGTATAGCGAAATCAACTACCACTGACTCCCACCCGCAGATTTTCTTTTTTTCTTTTTTTCCATTGTAAAAAAGTTATGTATTACTACCAAGCATTAAAATTCAAATCAAACAGATTTCTATTAATCCTATATTTATCTTCAACTTTATTTGCCTTTTTGTAATTATTATTCATTATTATTATTATTATTAAATTATTATTATTATTATATTATTATTATTATTATTTATTATTATTCATTATTATTATTATCAATCATTATCATTATCATTATTATCTATCATCTATCATCATCATCATCATCATCATCAATCATCATCATCATCATCTCATCCATCATCATCATCCATCATCATCATCATCATCACATTCATCATCATCATCATTCATTCATATTATTGTTATTATTATCCTATATTATTATTATTATTCATTATTTATTATTATTATTATTTAATTATTATTATATTATTATTATTATTATTATTCATTATTATTATTAACCTATTATTATTATTATATTATTAATTATTTATCCCGAAAGGCGGGGGGCGGTATTGATTCTAATTGTGGTGTTATGCTCTTGATACACAACTTTGCAGCATGCCCATAGCTATGAGAACAAAATACTGCATGAGTCCTTGTACGTTCCCTCCTACCCTCAGCAGTACTTATATGTGCATTTCTGTTGTGCATTCGTGCTTTACGCATTTGTCACATACAAACTTTCAACCATCATCCTTTCCCCTCATTTTTTATAAATTTTTTGTCTTTTCAATCCACCCTCTTTATTACATGTTCTAACTTCTTCCCCCCCCCCCCCCTCAGTTCCCCTTTATGAACTTGTGACGTTCGTGTTCCTCCTTTTTTCTCCTTTACTTCCCCTTGCCGCCTATCCCGCATTACTTTTTCCCCACATGGTTTTCAGTCACTTCACATTTCCTCCCCGTGGATGAGGGTACAGGAATAAAACCGGTCCTTTAGCTCACCTTTGATTGGTCCTCCAATTGTTGGGAACCCGAGTAACCACCGCTCTAATCAAGGATTGGGTGTTATTATTAATATTAACATTATCATTACCATCACTATTACCACTATTAATAATATTATCATTAATCTAGCCATATCTTATAATATCTTCATCCTTATCACAATCAATGGTTAGACTCTTCTGAACAAAAGAGAAACTTCTTTCAGTTGCCTAGCCTCGTATCGGTATTTTCTCAGATATTATTTTCGTCAAAATATCTATCGTTGATTCCCTCAACAATGTCCGAATCTTGGTTTTATCAGCTGACTCAAATTCTTTGTCTAGATTTTATTTTATTTCTCTGGTGGGTTTTTCATCGTCCTTAAAGCAGTTTAGATCCGGAATTTTATTCGTTTTATTTACGCAAGGGTCAGAATTGTCAACATCCATTACTTCTACAGAGTTCCCACGTAAGTTTACTATGAGTCTCGTCCATTATTCTTAAGCAGCCATATGATGAGAATAACGCTTGTTGTGCCATGAAAAAGAAGCAAAATCGGAGAGGCGTAACAGTTTATACTCTTGACCACAAATAATAAATAAATATATAGGCGCAGGATAGAAAAATTTTACTTTTCCGTTTTTACCCCCTCGCAAAAGAGGCATCTTTATCAATTCTTCTACACGTACCGTTCTCTCTCGCTTCCTTTCCTGTCGTGTGCAGCACCTGTTGTAGACGACTAGTCCAGACAATAATCTCGCTACTTATACATTAACACAGGTAACAACATACCCTCCATGTAAGACCAGCGCACTCAAACTTAGTCCCTTTACATCCACCAACGATTTTAAATTGCATCGCGCTCACCTTCCTTCCATCACAAGTTTCCTAATCACACTCTGCCTCATTCGTTCCCCTTTTCATCCAACATAATATCACTAATATTTAAACTCAGACATTTGTTCAGCTGCTCACCATCTAACATAAACTTCACACCGAGGACTATCTCCATTCACAACCATAGCTTTACTCTTATCTACGTTTACTTTCAACCCTGCCAAACCCCTTTACAATCTCAAACTTTCTTAGATTCACCACACAAAACAAATCATCCGCATATAATATGTAAGGTACCCTACTCACCTTTATTCTCCAACATTCTAACACCATCTCCTGCCACTCCCCTCTAAACTTCCTTTTATAACCAATCCATATACAAATTGAAACCCATGGAGATAACACATCCCTGCCCACTCCGCTATTAATTATTAAACAATCAACTTTTGACACCATTTATTCTTACACGCTTCACTTTCGTCATACATACTTTTGAATTCCATTCAGAAGCCTACCCAGCACCATATATCACTAATACCTGCATAGATCTTTCCTACAGCACTCACATACGCTGTTTTGCAAATCCAATAAACCTAAACACAATTTATTCCTTCTTCTCCTCATTTTCTTCAATCATTTTGTTCAATGTAAGATTTAGTTATTTCCTCTACCACTCCTAAACGCACCTTGTTCTTCACCAATCAGTCCTTCAGTCACTCGACCACTCTCAACCAAAATACCATCGTATATCTTCCATACAACACTCAAACTAATTCCCCTATAATTCCTACATTCCCCTTATCTCCCCTACTCTTATATAAGGGTCTATTAACTGTCTCTTTCCGAAAGCTCCAAAAATAAACCCTCCATAAACGCTTTATTACACAACTACACAACTTCCAAATTCAATCAATCACCATCCCTAAATTCACCTGGTTCTTCGCCAGTCAGTCACTTGACACACTTTCATCCAAAATACCAGCATATATCTTCCCAACAACACTCAAAAAACTAATTCCCCTATAGTTCCCCATATCTCCTTTACCCTTATATAAGGGTACTATTACCTCTTTTCCAATCTTTCGGAAATATACCTTCTATATACGTTTTGTTACACAACCTCCATATCCATTTAATCACAATCTCGCATTCGTTCATAATCTAACCATTAATTCCATCTTTACCTGCTGATTTACCATTCTTCAACTTTCTCACTCTACCTGTTACCTCCTCCCCAAAATACCCATTTCTTCGTGCACTATCAAACCCACCACACACATTCACTATCACCTCTTCATTACTGCCAATGTTTATGCAGATTTTCGAAGTGTTCCCTCCACTCTCACCTCACATCCTTTTCAACAGTCACGAAATTTCCATCCCTATTCATTATTCTATGAATATTCACCTACTTTCATTCTTAACCTTTCGCATTTCCTTCCAAAAGAGCTTCCTATTCTCTTGTAAATCACCATTCATACCCTTTCCAAACTTTCATTTTTTTTTCTTTTCACCTACGTATGCAACTTTTCTTTCTTTTTCCCTCCTCATATATTCCCATATACCTTTATTTCGAAACCTCATCATTGGCTTTTAGCATATTCATTCCACCTATTTATATTCTTACTTCCTACTTAAGCACATCCACATACTTCTCTTCTACCACTAACCAAAGGCTTCCTTCATTTGCGTCCAGAATTTTTCAGTTTCATCTTGTTCACATTCAACTAATTTATTTATTTGAAAATGCTCACTCATACCTTTCCTTACAACCTTGTTCACTTAACTTCTCACTCCCAATTCTCCATACTTTCTTCCTTATCTCTTTTCTTTCCATCCATGCTACCACTGCTCTGTAAACATTAAAGTAAAGTGTTATACTACCCCTTTTTTGACCACCTATCCAATCATTCAAGTCCCCCCAACACAATCAAAGGGATTTTATTTTACTTTGTATTTTATTTGCTATGTCTCGTTTTCAGCTAATTTTAGCGTCTTATTTCCTGTATACCTTTACATCATTTGATAAGACCTACGTAATATTTTTATTTACTCTGAAGTTTACTTTTTATTTATAATGTTTTAAATATTTAACATTGTAACGTCTTTATTCCATCTCTTAAAGGTCTGTTGTTGCCTACATTACTATGGAGATTCCGATTTTCTCTCTTGAATCAATCAACAATGCACCCAAAATAGGAATATATGACTCACTTGATGCCGATGTTCTTCAGTCGTACATGGAGTATTCTCTTGCATCTCTCATTTTCTACACCTTAAAAGAAGGAGCATGTTCTGAGCAGTCTGCTCGTATGACTGCTATGGAGAATGCAAGCAAAAATGCAGGTACATATTTAATTTAAGTTAACTTAAAGTTTTGAACACTTTTGTGTAATAAATATGTATGATAGCTTCATTTTTATTAACGTTATTTTTCTTGATTTCAGGAGAGATGATCGAAAAACTGACTCTCACTTTCAATCGTACGAGACAAGCCGTTATTACCGGCGAGTTGATCGAGATTATCTCTGGTGCTGCTGCTTTGTAAACATGCGCCGTAGTTTCTGTCCTGTTGTCGAACCATCTTGAGAAAAGATTGGTTGCAAGAAATTCTGTACATATAGGAGGGTTTTATGAATTAATATATTATTCCAGAAAATATGTATGATGCCAACTTTAGGAAAAGATTGATTTTATAATTTTAGAAAGAAGTTAAATTTTCGTAATATCTCAGCCCAGAAAAAAAATTTGATTTCTTTCTGTAATTATAATTTCAAATCTTTATAATATAGAAAATTTTAATTAAAAAATTTAAAATCTTTCTGAATTTTTAATCCAGATTCCACATTTTCACCTCATTAGCGCGTGCAGCTGTTACCTCAATCTTGACGGATTAAAAATCGGCATTCAATACTTGTCTGGTTTAGAGAATTTTTTTTTATCACCGCTCGTGATCTACCCCTATTCGAAGAGGGGGGTGTAAAATAATGTGTTAAAAATAAATTTAAAAACCTTTACAATTCCACCTATCTCAAATTTCGTAGATGAGCACAGATTCAATCTTTAAAGTGAGGGAGATTTTAAATTCGATAGGAAAAAGTAGATAAGAATTTCACAAAACTGGGGTGGATGGAAAAAAAACAGCAAACAAGCTTGGTGCCATTGTTCACAATTTATGCGCAGACACTGCAACCCATGTTTTACGAGGGCGTCGAAAAAGTAGTGTCATACGAGTGGTCAGTTTCCTCCCAACACTTGCGGCTCTGGTACCTACCTATAGATAGAGAGAGAGAGAGAGCACCAGCATCACGTCACATAGATAAAGGGTCGGGTGAATTGGAGAGTGCAGAAGAGTTAATAAGTCTCTTGACCTTTAACTCTATCCTATCTAAAAGACAGTTGATACCTGAAACTCCCAACAAGAGAGGATGATACTCTTGTGTAATTGGAGTGACAGAGAAGAATTAAAATTCGGTCTAAACAGAACTCTCGGCTTCTTTGAGGCTGCCCTAGCAACCGTTGTGATATAAAGGCTTCCAAGCATTTTTTTTTTATGTTAAGCCAAGGATGTTTAAATTGTCAACAGGAGAGATGGGAGAACTATCCAACGAGTTGGAAAAGTTAGGTTATGACCGAGATCAGGATTTGTATAGGTTTAGTTTTTAAAAGAGCTGATTTTCATAAGGTTGAGACGACCTCACTAGGAAATTCTATCCTAATCAGCACGAATTAAATCAATCTGAAAGGAGACGAGAGGCAACTCTAAAATTAAAAGATGAAGCATATTTGAAGTTGGTAGAAAATGGGAGGTCGATTCATCGGTATATGAATGGATAGTATTAGATGTGCAGCTGAGATCGTTAATGAAAAGTACAAGATTAGACGGAATTAATTCCGTGGAATACCACTATTGGCACCACCAATGTGGAACGATTAGAAAGGAAGCTAAACAAGTAAACAAAGAAGAGGGGAGCTTGGAAAGCCCAGGTCTGTGTATGGAATCCTGGGCAAATGCCTTGGTTATGTAAAGGCAGAAGACCATAAATCTGAAATATTAAAGTATATCACCTAGAGCCAAAAGCCCTACTGATCGGAAAGAATCGAATGAGATTCCAGATAATCTAGAAATAAAGAGTTAAGAAGGGTTTCAAAGATTTTAGACAATACAAGTGAGGGCGATAGAAGGTTGGACAAATGCGTTCTTCCAACACAGGGAAAGTGATGGTATACAGTTGAACGGGGGAAGGTGCCAGCTCGAGTACACCCTCAAAACTGGGAGGAGTGCCAACCGGGCCACTTTCCTTTGGCTCTTAATTATCTCTATTTTCATGTATCCAAGCGTTCATAGATTTCAAGAGCCGATTCCTCTGATTAAATGTAATAAATGCAGGCAACGGTATGTAACTACTGAGTGAAAGAGCAGGAGGGGGATTGCCCGAGTTGTCCGGGGTTGAATTAAAGAAAAGAGCATGCCAAAGAAATTAACTTTTTCAGTAGAGTTTTGGCAACATCCATAGGGGGAAAGAAAGATTTACGGTTGATAATGTTTTTTTTTTTTAGCAAGAGGCCAGAAAGATTGTCAGTAGGAGATCTAAGGTGGTCCGCGCACTATCGTTTGATGAAAATTTGCTCTTCTTGTCGAATACCCATTTAATGATTCTGAGCTGAATGAAAATTAGTGAGAGTGATAGAAGAACGAGAATTTTTACACTCCCGATACTCCGTCTGTATCCGGAACAAGAACGATCCAACCATTTTGAGGAGAAAGATTTGGACGAAAAAGGAATGAATCTGCTCATCTCATCAGCGATTACAGCCCCTACCTCATTGGCAGAAGCCGAAAAGTCTAAACAGTCAAAGCAGTCACTCCAGGGAGTTTGCATAGAAGCGATGCAGAGTCCCCCTATCAGCCCATTTAAACTTCCAGAATATAAGCTTAGGGCAGCATGGAGTTGTTGGGGAGAAAGCATGAAAATTAAGAGAGAACGTTGTGGTCAGATTTACCAATAAGAGCGAAGACTCGTATTTATATAGAGAAAGGCTAGTGGTGAAGCATAAGTTATTGGTGCTCAGTTGGCTTGGACGATCCGGAATGTGTGTAGGTTTCCTAATCAGTTGTTCCAGATGGTTGAGAATGTTAAGCCGTTTTCGATTTTGCATTTGTGCTTACGACATGTGGTAAGAAATGCTAATCCAGTTTTAGCACGAATTTCGGGCATAATCGAACGTTTGTTTACATATATTTTGATCAGCTGTTGTGATGGAGCACGTGGTTTTGGAATAAAAACAAATAAAAAAAAATAAGTTTTTATTACAAATAATTGATCAACTATTGTGATGAAGTTTATCGATTTGAAAGAAATTAGATTTAAAGCTAATTTCATGAATAAAACATTCATCAAATCAATTACCTACTACGCCGCCATCTTGTTTGTTTACATTTGTTCATAAGCATTTTCCTTAAATTCGGTAAGCACGGAAAAGAGCAACCTTACAGGATTGAGGAAATTCCTCACGTTTGGTGAGCATTTTCCTAAATTTGCTTAATTTGACAAAAGGAACGCAACTTTAGCAAAATCCTAAATTTCGTAAGCAAAAGTGCAAAATCGAAAACGGCTTTAAATGATTCGGCCTTCTTTCCTTCTGGACCAGTATGAGAGAACGCAACCATTCATTGTTGTGTACACTGAAATCTCTTGAGTAGAGGACTTCACGATTTGGGTGAGAAAATGTAAGTCTCGTTAGAAGTAAGATACTAAAAAAAAGGTATGAAAATCTGTTGCATTAGTAGAGCAGTAGCAAAGTCAGGACTATTATAATAGTAGGATCGAAGACAGATTCTAAGCCACAAACATCGAAATTACGAACGAGATTTGAGATTTTCAAGACTTATTACGAGAGAGTTAATGTTTGCGTAAGTACAGTTGACTCCGTTTCCGCTTCACCGGTCTGTGGCTCATGAATATAAATATACACATTAATAAACAAAATTTGACATTATTCTATTGGTTAATTTAAGCTCATCGTAACCAATCAAACATCCTTGATATTATAACAAGCTACAATATAAGTCACGCCTTGTAGCATAATATAGGTTTTAGCCGCTCACCGGCAATGGAGCCAACTGTACATACTCCATCCACCCTTCAGACGGAAAATATGGAATAAGTTGTAAGAAATATTAAGAGAGTTAGAGAATGAATCTATAGCTGTCTAGGTCTCTGACAAGAGCAAAATATTTGAGGTGGTATTCCTTGGATTCAGATTTAGCTCGTAAGCTTTGAGCATTGGTGAAGTGTATAAAATGTCCACTCGTGTAAATCTACCATTCTAACGACCGTATCACGATAAAAATGAAAATATAAGGTAAAAAACTGAATCTATCCTAAATACCCCCTTCTCCCATAAATATAGTAAGCTTACACAATGCTTAAAATTTTAAAATCTAAATAATAAGTTATAATAGATATTAATGATTCACTTGAAATGAGGCTAACTAGCTAAAGTTGTAAAAATTTAAAACGTTAAATATGGTGCTTATCTGAAAAACGTCGAACTTTCTTCCGTATGTTCATGTTCAGAATTACCTCGGGGGTATAAGTTCGTAAGTCTGTCGCATTTATTCTCCATATTAAACGCTAAAACTTTAAAGCACTGTGTGCTAGTCTAAGCGATCAATATGGTCTAATGCTTCATTTAATTCGAAGCTTCTTCTTCTCTATATTATAATTAATTGAAAACTCTAAAACTTTAAAGCACTTAGAGAAAATTGTGTTGTCTACATATCTTTTGTAGTATCTTCTTAGATATCCGAATTAAGCAAAAAACACTTTTCATTTTATGTGATAAATTTACCATTTTTATCTCTATTGAATCTAATTGCAGTAGATTATAGAAATAATAAGCGTAGCAACTTCCAATCAATTTACGAAGTAGGACATATATTTTATTACCCTACTCGTATAACAAATAATCAAAAACACACATTTAACGCGTCGATAGCTTAATCTTAACATCAAGATCACTATAGGCAAACTGGAGCTCTCTCATAACACCACTAAGAAAACTGTTGACAGAAAAAGGAGAGCCTAAACTAGAAATTCTCGATAAATGCATGACATGATAATCACTCGTTTTATTTCATCCTTTATTGACTCTTTCTCTAACCAGCTGTAAAAATACTTATAAATAAACACCCTTTCTTCCTACCTAATAATATTCTCCCCGCCTCATTAATACAAGAATCTGTAAGGCGATGCATTGTGTAGCGACAATCTCCATTTTGTTTAGCAAAATGTTGGCTGCGACACTAAGTCTCACTATAATGCTAGGTAATGACGGCTAAAACTCCTGCACAGACCTTATGCCCTACCATACGGCGTGACTTTAATTATTTGGTAGCTTGTTTAATCTAACGTCACCAAGGAAAAGGTCTAAATGTTAGAATTGGTCCTATTCCCGGACTCTTTGAATGGCTTAACATGTATTTTGAAATTAACAACTAAAGTAGCACGATAATGGTCGCATTGCTTACTTGTAGATCCGAATATTTTAGTTTAACCTGTTTAGTTTCTTATAATTGACTCATATTGTACGCGTCAAACCCAGGACTCACCCCTCAGTACTTCCGCACCTTCTTCTCTCCGTAGGTTTCATCTTCGCAGCATCTCAGGGTTCGTAACCTCATGTCTATTCAGTATTGTGGAATTTTCGGCACTTAGATTACGTTGTTGAGATCATTGGTCACGCATAGGCTCTGAATTTATTATTGTTAAAATATTATAATGTGCGATTCATGGTTCCTTGACTCAAAGAACAGGTTTATATTATCTTTTTCCTCACTTGCATAATCTTTGGGCACCAGTGGAGTTTTCTCTTATTTACTTCTTTTTAAAATTTAACTACATTTTAGTATAGACCTGCCTTGTCTGATTTGTTATCTACTTTTCTACACGAGACTTACATTTGTATCGCTTAATCTTAACTCATCTCATAATTTGCATTACTCGTGAGGAGACCTTCTTCCGACTTACTAAGAAGAATTTCAATGTTGGGTACAAACATGAAATTTGCGAGTCATTTTAAAAAGTTATCATTGTATGTTTCTCACCGTGCTTTTATTTCAAATTGGAATAAAAAAATTGGTGTCGTTGTCAAGAGTGAGAAAATAGAATAAGGAACAACAGATTTCATTTTAATAAGTCTCCTGATTATTCGATTTTTGCCTTGTCTTTTTAAGATAATAAATACAAAAGTTGTTTTACGAGGAATATCTTTATTCTTTCTTAATACATGACCTGGTGAAATCCTAATTTTATAAATAAAAAATATATTTTTATAAAACTTTGGTAATAATTATAAGGACTACTGTTGAATCCAAAATTAATCGACTTGATTCAACTTGACGACTAGATCGAATGGTAGAAGTAGTAAATAAATAGTTACAAATTAATGTTTTGTCACAAAGTTGACTTATTAACCGTAACTTTAAGGGATATTTGATGTTATTATTTGCATGTATAATTAGTACGTTGTAATATTAAATACAGATTTAGGAGCTGTGGGTTGGACAAGTAGAAGGGAGTTAATCCATTGCATTTTTTAATGGGCTCTGTAACGTCCTAACTGTTTCCTCTAAATCTCGCTTAGTTTGAAGTATTCGCTTTAGTCTGAGACAGCTCTTCTGTGGTGTACTGTATAAGGAAAGTCACTCGGAATCCTGATAACTTGCTCTATAATAAACAAGTGGTGGAAATTCAGATGCCTCTTATTGCCAAATAAAACTAATAACAGAAGCGTATGTTTTTAGTTGTTTTTCGTTTATTTTTGGTGTTTCACATTTACCCACTGAGAGTGGGACCACACTGGCGTCTGCTAGGTTCTAGCAAGAAAGTGCAGTTGGATTCGATTTTGTGTATAAAATCTGTGATGATGAGATTTCTTAAATTCGTAATGGCTCAGAATCCGGATTTGCTCAGTTAACAGTTATACCTCACGGGAAAATGGTGGGCTAAAGCTTGGGAGGATCGTAGTCGTGATAAAGACTTCCTGGAGGAACACTGAGTTAGATCTTGTGACAGATGAACGGATTGGCATGTATACACGGATTAGCGGAGAGTAACCCCTGCCTGATTAAAACTTATAATTAATAATATTAATCATAATCACATCAATTAAATGTTTCATTGTTGGAACTACTTGGTATTATTTTGTTTGTCAGGCTTAACAATATCGCCTAACGTATTCCCAACCCCATTCAGTATTCCCTATTCCAAGGGAGGGATTAAATAGGACTTAACCAAACAAAATGGAGCAAACAATAACTTGGCAATGCAACAAGCTTCACATATTTTATAGATTCACGAAAAACTAATCAAATCTTGACCATACACCTTGGAAATAACTAAAAGAAAGAATTAGGACAAGATTGATTGATGATTGGTAAAGAGCGTTAGTCTTGTTTATTGGGATTCCAATGCATATGGACTGCTGATTGGGGCTTGACAAAATTTGTGAGAAGGTTGGACAGATACGTACATTCTCCCGTAGCATCGATAGGTGTGCGGTAATGTGTTTATGGGGCTGCGAGTGTATTTTTTAGTCATTCCTCTTTCATTACCGGCCTTTCTCGATTACCTATCAGCATTACTACTGAATACAATATCCCAAGTATAGACTTGGAGCCATTGTAGTGCCAAACGTATCCTAAAGGCAAGAATACTTAGAGAGTTGGAAATAAGCTATTTGTTATCGGCTCCTCATAGTTAGGTATATTTTGTACCCCTAGACGTAACCTAGGGTATCCAAAAAGGGGATAAGTTGAGAGTTGAACGTGTTGGCTGAGACTACCTTCTCCGCATCGATTCAGCTATATGATATACTGTTTTAATCTAAAACAGCACAGGAGGTGAATAAAGCTTCTTAATCACGTTGTGGTAAACGTAGGTAGCGCGGAATGAAAAGAATGTTTCGAATTTTGATTACGAGTACTTCGTTTAGGAACTTTTATGCGTGGGGTCTTCTTCTCGGAATCGCCACACTCTATCATGAGGTATGGGGCTGGGTTACTCTTCGGTCGTGGATAAAGTAACTAGGAAATGAATCCAGGTCACTCAACTTCCTTCCCATTGTTTCTTGATCACACACGACTGGGTTACGCCACTCCGATCACCCACCGAAAACCTGCCCGCATCCTGGTTCGATTTTGTCTCACGGCGATCGCACTACAGACGAGCAATCAACTCCGAGACGCTGGAGCGCACCACAAAGCTATCATCTCTGATGTTACTTCTTCATCTCACTTAAAATTATTTCTAGATTTCCTATGATTGCACCCCAATAGATATTATTTTCATTATTTTAAACAATCGCCGTACGTCTCCAAATTTTCAGGACAGCACACTAAGGTCAAGAAGACAAATTTTTCTATTACTGAAAGATTGAAAAGAGAATGAGCTTGAACAGTGATACGATAGAGGAGAGGGGAATTTTTGGCCATACTTTACTGAATTAGGGCGGATTGACGGAATAACACTGCGACCTTTTGACCTCTCTCGACTCTCAGTTTGTTTATCTGATATTATTTCTGGCTGGCTCTGTGTGCTTCGTGAATATCAGAGAAAAATAACAAATATCGCAACACGATTGTGTCACTGTTCATATCCTATTTTTTATCTCGCTATCATGTAATAAGGTGATTCCTCGCCCCAAGACAAATAGTTGACATACTTAGAAAGAAATAGTTATTTGTTCTTTGGGCATTGATTCATCGTACACTCTATAGTACACTTTGAATACAATCACTTCGAGCAGCGGACATTGAAAGAAGGTTCGTGGCAAAGGAAATCCCCTCCTTTGCAAAAGGTACTTCTTTTTAAGAGGTAAGTCTATCTCTCCGAAAATAGAGTTTAACAGTACCAGTACTCTTAAGTGTAGCCATAGGGATATTAACTTTCATGCAAACAGTTGCTGTAGACTTTACCAAGACTTGGTATGAATCGGTCGTTTACTTTCGAAACATGCAACCAAATGATAGCGACAGTGCGTCATAGCGGTCATTAACGAAATATCAAAAAATAAGGAAACAGAGTTTAAGAAATGGTGTATAGAATACAAATAGTTCGAGTCTGATATGGACGAAGAATGCAATAAGAGTAAGCGAGAAAAGATACGGGACGCAGCCTGAGGGAAGGGTGTTTGTGAATCTGCACTAACAGTATGTTTGCTCGGTAGATATTGAAGCTTCAGGGAGGTTGGTACCAACTCTCACGACACCGCTCACTACGCAGAGAACACTACACTATTGACAGACCATACTTTTCCCTGGTGTTGGAACGCTGGACCAGAGACATGTATAGTACTCGCTACCTATTGGTAATCGCCAACGTCGGTCGTTGAGGTTAATTGGTTATCAAGAATCACATTGAAGAAATGAAATGAGTTAAGCGACTCTCATGAGAGATCAAAGTGAAGAAACTTGAAATCCAATACTTATTGTTGTTATTTTCAGCTTCTGGAAGAAGAAATAACACCTACTTTGAACAAATTGAAAGACGAAAGAGGAAAGAGTTAGACATTCAGAGAGATCAAAGTGAAGAAATGAACACCTTTCGAAGTTGTATTTGGCCTATAAATTTGTTACAGCACAGGTTTGAATTAAATTTTTTCTTCCAAAATAGTTATAAGTAGTGATGTGGCGGACCCGGTTCGCGCTAATCAGTAAGTCACTAAAAATATTTTTTCAACAATTGAACTGAATTTTTTTTGTTTATTATATGTTTCATCTGTTTTATTGTTATAATTGGTCTTTTATTGCGGAGTAGTAGTTTGTGATTTACTTTTTAAGAAATCGGCTCTTCATGAAAATATGTATCTAAACCAAAGCGAGCACAACCATCTGTCGGGTTTCCCACCTGATTCCCGCCTCACTCACTCCTAGACCAGGTCTTTCCAAGGGCTCCTTTGCCTTTGAGGATGTAGAGATTCGTGATTACCATCCTCCTTTTATAATGCGCTCCATAATTTCATCCCATTTCTTTCACTCGCTTTAAACGCGCCTCTTCCTGCCAACTCTTTTCAAAAATACATCAGTTCTGATTATTTTTTTTTGAATCTGTCTTTGACGCCCTTAGAGGGATTGTCCTCTCCAGTCTCCTGGCTCAAGATTGAGATGTGTGAGGATCTATATGCCTGTGAAGATTTAGGCCAGTATTAGTCTGTAACTCAGATTTGGTGGTTTATCGTCTCCATACCTATTAATAGAATAACAAACTTAGCCTCTTCAGTATTCCATGCAAAACCTCTGACACACCTATATCATTCAATCCTTGTAATGATTATTAATCCGGTGTCATGCGATCAAGCACTATACCTTCTCCTTTTTCCCAAACTGGTTTGGATCACGAGATAGTCTTTGCTTACTTAGTAGTAATGCTTAGGTACTATATATAACATTCCAATCCTCTTGAGAGCTTACCATAACCATAGAAAAGACTATTAGGAGTCTGTATAGGAAAACGCCTTCTCATCACTCACCCACAACGGTCAGCCTAGGGCGCAGCCATTAACAAGAAAGGCCGAGAGTTTCCACGTTAAATGGACAGAAATTGTTGGTTCCTTCATCGATATCAAATTCCTTCTCTCGCTATCTTCACATACATGGAATCCAAGGGTTCCTCATCCTCTCTCTTTTGTGAGTCCTATAGTATATCAGGTATCCAACTGAATCTGTTCCTTCTCAGATGAGAAGGGCAATCTACGCACCTGTCTTAATATTAAGTGACTGCTCTGCAATAGAAATTAAGAAACTTACATACCCTTCAAAGCCTGTATCTTAACTTCTTTTCACGAAGATATTAAGCTGTTATTCTAACACGAACTCCGCACCCTCCATTTTTACACTAATGTGCTACCACGTCCGGACATGTGTTCCCGCTGTATACCCTCCTCTCCGATCAATCCTCGTTTTCTACACTTAGCTTACACTGGTAGGTTAACACGCTAGTCCGCAAGTCGCTCCTCGGTGTATGGTCCCACTGACATCAATGATGAAGTAAAATAGGAGTAATTAACTCAAGCTCTTACAGTGTTCTCGACTGTCCCACGTTTATGTAACAAACCAGGAGGGATTCCTTGCAGGATCGGCTGCTTGCTCATTATAATGCCAAGTGGGTTGTCATCCAACTTGTGAGAAACACTAAATGGCTATGAAGGAGGACAGCATGACATACCTGCCAGAAGCTCTTGTTCGGTAGTATAACGTGAGTTTTTATTCTCATTTCCATCATCACTGTGACACAACACAAGTTTTGTGAGAAATTCTTATCTAACCTTTTTCCTATTCGAATTTAATATAAATCATCCAAGTTTCCCATAATACACCACTTCTAAGTCAGAATAATGATTGCGTTGGAGTGACCCCTCATAAGGATGAATCTTGAGATAGGGTGGTAATTTGTCACACATAGAAAATAGTTTGCTCTGATCTATAACCTGTTTATGATGGCAGGGTTTTAGAGAACATTGTTTTGTCACTATATTACACAAAACATGTGGTTTGCAAGAGCCTCTCGCGCATTTAGGAGAGCTCAGAATATCCTACAACAACCGAGCAGTGAATCACTAAACAAACAGTTAAGATTCTCGCTGTAGGAATGCTCCCAGCGTGATTCAACTCGACACTCAGATTTCCTTAATACCGTACTATGCCAAATTGTGCAGGTTAGAACTAGCTCTTCTGCGCGCCATAATGCAACGTAAACATAATGAATAGGTCACATTCTACTGTGATAACAGTGCAGGAAAATGGGGCACTTGTATGTCCTTCAGGTTTTTATGCTATGCTAGAGTTGTTGAGCACCGAATGAGTCTTGACCTAATATTTTTATTTATGAGGAGCTCGAAAAGATTGGCGGGAAATATATAATCCGAAGCTAGGAAGGCAAAGAATACTCCAAACATTATAATGTATTCCCCTCGGGCGGGCTTGGAGGCAGGCTTTTCACGAAGACATATGTAGAAATCATATTACTAAATAATAATTAGTTAAAATAATAATTAGTGGTATCTTTTATTTTTCTATAATAATTTTAACAAATCATAAAATAGTTATATTACTAATTGGATATAAGATGGTTATTATTATCTTAAATAATAATACATATATAGTTAATAAGACTATATCTTCTTTTGGCCAACCATAAATCTTTTCTCTAAAAGATTGGTATTATCGGACAACAGGACGATACAATAGGCCGCAGGTTTAAAATGATCAGGCACCTAAGAGATATCCGAGATTACAACTCGCGCGGTAATATTAACTGAGGTATATTGATTACTCTAGTATACGATTGATAAAAGTAGAGAGTAGATATTTTTAATTTTTTCGAGAAGATTCCATACCTCTTCCCATAATAACCATTCAAAAGAAAAATCATGAACTTGTTTTATAGATATAACGAAAAGTGAAGCTCTGATCTGATATATAAGCATATTTATATTATATTATTAATCAACATAAATAGTATGTTATTACATAATAAACTTTAAGTATTTAAACTTAATTATAATTATATTAGTTAATCCATTAGTACTATTATCTGCTTATGCATTACTATTCAGTATGACTGTATCATTTAACAGCAGATCGACTTATGAACATGACTTCCCACTTTCTTATTTATAAGGTTGATATTTATAATAACTGAGATTCAGCCTTCGATACAACTATATCATCTTCGAAAATACATTACTCAAACATTCCAAGGGTTTACTTTTATGGTGTGCATTGTAGAGAATTCACATCGTTACTCTCATTATATACTGTAAGAGGTTACGAGTTCTAAGGCTCCTTCAGGACTTCACACCAATCAGTTGTTCGTTCGTACTCAATTTCTAATTACTAAAAGTACACAATCTTCATAAGATTATAATAAATTATATTACGTCACAAAAAATTTATCTCTATAGACTCGTTATTTGGTTAAAATAGTTGTATATATCAGGATAATTCAATATATAAAGACGACATAAAGGTTTATGCCTATTGAAACATCTTTGAATCCAATGAGTAAACATTTATAAAAATTGACAATATAGAGTTTATAAAATACCTCATAAGAATCAAATCATAAACTAACCCTTGTGAAATAATGGTGATGTAAACTCACGGGGGGGGAATGAAATGTATTATTGGTATTGAAAGTAAGTTAAAAAGGGGTATGTAGTAGCTTCGCTCTGAGAAGAACTTTATATAACATAATGTAATGTTATATTAACGAGTGTCAGTTGGGTCGAGGATATAGAAATCTGAAATAGGTAATGGATATAAGAATAACGAAGGTATGAAGGGAAGAGAACAAGTCGTTTCGATTCATGTAGTAAAAGTAGTGATGAGCGCTCGGCAAGTTAGTGAGAAACCGGCTTATGATTACCATAGGAAGGGAGGTTACTAGCATTGAATGAGCATCTATTCTTCGGAATCCTTTAATATTAATTGAGATTTATTGAAATGTGAACAAGATGAAACTGAAAAATTCTGGAGCAAATGAAGGAAGCTTTGGTTAGTGGTAGAAGAGAAGTGAATGTGGATGTGCTTAAGTAGGAAGTAAGAAATATAAATATATAAATGAATGTGCTAAAAGCAATGATGAGGTTTCGAAATAAGGTATATGGGAATATATGAGGAGGGGAAAAAAATAGAGAGGCCATACGTAGGTGAAAGAAAAAAAAATGAAAGTTTGGAAAGGGTATGAATGGTTTACAAGAGATAGGAAGCTCTTTTGGAAGGATGCGAAAGGTTAGAATGAAATAGGTGAATAAATCCAATTAAAGAATAATTAATGGGATGGAAATTCGTGACTGTGAAAGAGGATGTGAGGTGAGAGTGGGCGGGAACACTTCGAAATTCTTGCATAAACATTGCAGTATGAAGAGGTGATAGTGATGTGTGTGGGTTGGTTTGATAGTGCACGAAGAAATGGGTATTTTGGGGAGGAGGTCGTTAAGTCAGAAAGTTGAAGATGGTAAATCAGCGGTAAAGATGGAATTAATGGTTAGATTATGAACGAATCGAGATTGTGATTAAATGGATATGGAGGTTGTGTAACAAAACGTATATAGAAGCCGGTTCCAAAAGATTGGAAAAGAGGTATGAACCCTTTATAAGGGTAAAGGGAGATATTGGGGAACTATGGGGAAATTAGTTTTTTGAGTGTTGTTTGGGAAGATATATGGCTGGTATTTTGATGAAAGTGTCTCCTGCGACTGGCGAAGAACCAGGTGAATTTAGGGATGGTGAATGTTAATGAACATATACCATTGTGTAGTTGTTGTAAATAAAGCGGTTTTATGGAGGGTATAGTTCCGAGGGATTGGAGAGAAGCAGTAATAGTAACACATTTTTTTTTTTTTTTATTTTTTATTTTTTTTTTTTTTTTTTCTCTTAATTTTTATTGTAAGTTTTATTTGGGAGCAATATTCACCGTATAATTTTTTTATGGTGTAAATGTTTGAGTGTTGATATTTTTTTTTTTAGTTATTTTGAATTTTGATATTTTTAATTTCAAAGGAATTTTATTTATTGTATTTGTTATGTATAAAACGCTCTCTTCAAGACATTGCTACAATTGTTAAAAAATTATTGGTATTATATGAAAGGTAAGAGCAGAATTCTGGTGGTTCCGAGAATTTTTCAAAAACTATTCGGAGTGAAAAGAGTGGGGATTAGTGGGTGAATTTCATGAGTTATGAGTCAAAAACAAGAGTGACGTTTGAGTGATCTGGTCGTATTAAGAGTGATATGAGTGATAATAAGGAATTCTGAATCTTTTATATATCCGGTGGATAAAGCATAAGATGAACCAAGTTAATTTATGGATTATTTGATATAGTTTTGCGAGCCAGAGAACCAAGGAAAGAATTATTTCATGTTAGGCATCTTAGGTGTTTTATGGGATATTGACCAGCGTAGTATCGATACGAAGGATACTCTGAGAGATAGATCCTTTGTGAGGTCCAGCCGAAGATATAGTTTTTGGCAATTAAATATGAGGTGTCTTGATGGTAAGTGCTTTCTATGAATGGGTAATCGAAAAGAAAGCGGAAGAAGAAATATAATGTAAATATGACCATCTAGTATAAAAGACAGATGGTTGTTAAAGGCTATAAATAGGAAGATGTGTGCGCTTCTAACGTTGATTGTCTAATATATATTATATTAAAAGATCGAGTAGTGGCTCTACACGCGATGATGTTGTAGGGGCAAAGCTAAAATTATTTTACTATCTTAATATCTAGATATGGGACGAAGATAAACAACATTAGTGTACTTAAAATCAGTTTATGCAGCAGATTTGTATATGGATATAGGAGATGTATTATAAAATACGCAAGAACGATTTACAGCTACATTTATAGAATGCCGATTAGAGTGTTGTTGGCTGAAGGTATGTCCAGGGAGAATGATTGGCTTGAATAGATTTAAGAAGGCAAGTAAATTGTTGTGAGCATTAGCTTACCGATGAAAATGCATCAAACATGACAAGTAGACGGCTTGTAAGAAGCAGTATAAGGGAAACTAAGGGATAACAAACGATTATTATGAGATTATGATGGCGGAGACTGATATGGATAGGCTGGTAATATTTGTGTAGTGAGTCTGAATCTGGAGAAGAGTTTTTTATTGAAAGAGGATATTTTCAAGAAACGTAAAAAGAGGTAGTTATTATTGGCAGGGTTTTGAAAGTGTTAATATACGTTATCAGAATGAAGAGAGTATAAGGCTTTGATTAAAGATTATGGGTTGGTTTGGAAATTGAGTCCGAAACTTATGACAGTTTATCCCAGTCTGGCGTGTTGGAACGTTGGTTATTTGCTTAGCCGCTGAAGTGTGAGCATCGGAACAAAACTTGATTTCAAGTTGTGACAAATAATTTTAGGGAATACTATCTGTATAAGTTAAGGGTAGTAGAAACAATAAGCAAAGAAGGGACAACGGAAGCTAAGTACGGCCAAATGCATTGAAAGTGTTCTTAACGGCAAAAAACTTAATTGAATGTTCTATGTGAAGACGATTGGCAAGGAACGGTAGAGCTGTGTTAGCAAAAAGTTGAGAAATACGAGTTGGTGATGTAACAGGGTATAAGTCTTGAGATATGCGCCAGCGAGATCTGTAATGAACAGATGGGAGGGATGTACATGCCTTTAGTGCGGATAAGGCTTCACCTGCAAGCTTGTATAAATGAACTATATTAAGTTATGAGGCTTGGCCGATACTACTGAATATTTCACTCGTCTTAGCGATAGATTATTGTCAGTGGGAACAATCGATGTAATAGATCGATTTACTACCTACAGTATCAGAAAATATATTGAAGTTACCACACGGACTATGACTAATGCAAAAAAAAAGACACTATCATCAATTACAAACTTAGGACTGTGATTTGCAGGGCAAAGTTTGTTTTTATGTGATAGTAGAAGGCATTAAAGCAATAAAAATTAGTGAGAAAATCCATGGGAAAAAGGGAAATTGTAGTCTGAATTAGTCACAACAAACATGCAACGAACAATAATATGAATTTGATGAGTAAACAGATTTGATGACTTGTTAGATCCAACAGTTTAGAATTATTTCCTCAGAACTGAAGAAATGGTCGGTATTTAAAAAAGACTAAGAAAATGCCCTTTTGGAATGAAGAGAACAAAGATCTTAAACTTGTAAAGATACACGACTATTGACAGATAATTGACTGATGGGGTTGGAGTTCTTGGTCATTAGTTATCGAGCAGTTTCAGGGGGAAATGGATGCCACACTCGCTCCGTTGTGTGGTATCTTGGTTCTTTGTATCAGGGAGATGAAGAAGTAAAATTGGCCGATATTACACAATTGGGAGCATGCAGAAAATCGATTGAGAAAGACAATACCATTAAAAGAGAATCATTCAAACAAATTAATCCCCTAGAAAATAACACAAAGTAGAAATTCCATAAAGCATTAGATAAATATGAAAAATCGAGGCGGAAATCAAATCAACATATACAGATTAAAAGGGAGGCATATAGCACACCTACGCTTACCTAAAATTGGTGGGAGATAGCATGAGAACATTACGGGATTATGGATTGCCAAGCTTTCATCGCCTTCAATAGTGTAAGTGAATATGTGATGCTCGTGTATAATGGGTTTAGCATAGCTCTTTAAAAATGAAGTAAAAGTCTGATATTAGGAGCGAAATCGTTAAAGATAGTGTGTAATTGAGTTTAAGAAATATTTAAGAAGCTAGCAATAGTATTTGAATGAGTAATTGATTATATTAGCAAGTATGAGGTTTTTGTGTGTTGTGGCCCACGCTGGGCCAAGGGGATGGAGAGAATCCCTACATAAAGAGCAAGAAATTATTTAACATTTATGAACGCAAGCTGAATTAATAATCTTTTTTTTTTTTTTTAATGGGATAGAATTTTATATTTTGAATAAAATTATTTACATATGTTGTTCAGACATTGGATTTATTCTTGGCAGAAGATGGGTTCGGTGAAACCGATAGATAAAAGCATTTAGGTTGTGTCCGGTTTTTCTTGAGAACATACAAAGAAGTATAATTTCACTAAAACAGAAATACTGGTTTAATAAAACTTAATATATAGCGTAAATAGGTGAGGGGAAGGGTGTTGAAATGGATTTTTTATTAATCTGCATATTAAAATTTAGGATAGAAAAGTTTTAATCCATTTTTCGCATGCCAACCATGCAAAAAAATCTCCTTTTCTATAAAATATTTTCTATAGTATTTTACATCTTCTAAGTTAATCTCACTAGATATATGTCATTCACAGGTGTCTCAATTGCAATCTCACGTTCACTCACCACTTATGCCCTTAAGTCAATAAGGGGGACCATAAAGAGGTCCGGTATTTGTGTAACGGATGAATTATAGATTGATTTCATGTGTAACATGTAGAAGAATTATAACTGGAATAGGGTGAGCTTGGAGCCGAAAATCAAGAAAGATTATTAAAAGAGAAATATTCTAAAAATGCGCGGTGAGGGGGGGTGGAGTGTTCAAAGGTCGGATCCGGGTAATATTAAAAATGATGGACTGGAGTTGGAAGCGAAAAAAATTTGCGGAAAGATACTAGGAAGAAAATGGAAGGATAGGAAAAATGGGGAAGAAGAGGAGGGAAAAAAGGGGTGCCGATGGGGTCTCATGTTGTAGATCAGGTACCTGGGTTACTGTAGAGGTAAACGAAGAACTGATAGATCTGGT
>JABUQX010001179.1:5000-55408 GCA_015478945.1 Trachelipus rathkii
TACTAATAAATATATTATCATCATCTAACTCTGATATACCATGCAAAAGTAGTGCCTGACAAAGTAGCATGCTATAGAAATGGAGCCCAAATATCTCGATTTCAACTCTGACAAATAAGGGTCTACAGACCAAACTAATGAGTTTTGAAACCAAACCGGGGGAAAATTGGAAAGGTTGGGGTACCCCCAATTGACCATTAACAGCTTGAGTTTCTATTACTTCCCTCAAAAAATTTGGGGGATAATATGTTTTACCCCTGAAAAATTTTTTTTGGGGGTAAGAATGGATTGGTATTTGTTCCATTTTATCCCTTCCATTTTTTCACCTTACAAAAAATTAAAATTTTATATATATATATATATATATATATATATATATTATATATATATATATATATATATATATATATATATATATATATATATATATATATATATATATATATATATATATATATATATATATATATTAGGGATGTGCCGAATAATGAAAAAGCCGAATACCGAATACCGAATATTCGGCCGAATAGTTATTCCAAAGTTCGGTCATCCATTTAGGGAAAAATAAAGAAACCCTTACACTGGTCAACTAAAAAAGGTTAAATTTTTCCTTGGATGACTTTTGTAGGGCAGATATATAGTAATTTGGGAGGTGCTGATTCCCATATATGTTTCTCGATTTGCTGTATGCACATCTAACCGTTTTCGTATCAATCGTGGATCCCTAATTTTTGCATATTCCTTAGGAATGAAAAATCATGTGCGCACTACGTAGGTTGTATAGACGTTACTATCCCGCATATATCTACAGTAAAGTAGCAAAGTTTACTGCGGTCGATATTTCGGGAAGCAATGTGGTAACTTTTTAGTAACGTCTACATGGTAATGGATGCAATGACCTGGATATGTCTATCCATCATATGAACATACAGCGGATGGTCCGTCATTGTTCACCCAGGGTGAACTGAACGATCTTGTATGAGAGTTGTATTTGCCTAAGTTGTCCTGAGCTGTTGGCTTCGAGGTTGCATGAAAAATGACTACTGGACCATGGCACAAGAGTACATTTTATTGTAAACAGGAAGCAGAGCTGGCAGGAGGCTCTTCAGTCAGATGTTAACCTTGTGTATTGCAGTGAAGTTGCAGGCCTACTACTCGCTACGGGACTCCCAGCATACGATGCAGGTGAGTGGCGACTTTTTATTGACACTTCCAAGAGCAGTTTTAAAGTGTGTGTTGTTACACAACGGCAACAGGTATGCTTCGGTTCCAGTAGGGTACTCGGTACGGATGAGAGAGGAGTATGCAAAAATCAAGACAGTTTGGAGAGGCTACAATATCAGGTACATGGATGGTAAATATGCGTCGACCTCAAAATGGTAAACATTTTGCTCGGCCAGCAAGCAGGTTTCACCAAATATCCCTGCTTCCTGTGCTATTGGGACGGCCGGGCGGCAAAGGATCACAGACCAAAAGAGAATGGCCACCGAGGGAAACTTTGACGCCAGGTGACAGGAACATGCGTACGTGAACCACTGTACAGGAGAGAAAACATCATCTTACCTCCACTACACATAAACTTGTTTGATGAAACAATTTGGTGAAGGACCCTGGACATGATGGTGAATGCTTCCGCTATATATGCTCAACTTTTCCTGGTCTGAGTGACGAGAAAAAAAAGCTGAGATATTTGGACTGGCCCAACAAATAGGACACTCCTCCCGTGATGCTGCATTCTGCTTCATCAATGACTGTGTTAGAGCAAGAGCGTGGAATGCTTTTTCAGATGTAGCACAGAATTTTCTGGGGAACAGGAAAGCCGAGAACACTAACATTGTACAGGAACTGCTAGACAGTTTTCATTCTCATGGATGTAGAATGAGTATAAAGTTGCACTACTTACATTCTCACCTAAGAAAATTTCCGGATAACCCAGGCGATGTTAGTGATGAGCAGGGTGAAAGCTCTTGCATCAAGATCTAAAGTTCATGGAAGGACGTTACCAGGGCAAGTGGGATATCAAAATGATGGCCGACTATTGTTGGAGCTTGATGAGGGATATTCCAGACGCTATGCACAGTAGATCGTCTACGAAGAGAAAGTTACTACCATCGTAGGTATGTTTACATTAACTAAACCCATTCCTTCTATTACATTCATTGTTGTCCCTTATTACTCTTTATTCATAGTTGTATTATATGTTTAACATATATCTATCAAAGACATGTATCATATCATTGCGATTTGTTTCTCTCCCTTAATATATCCAATATATATATATATATATATATATATATATATATATATATATATATATATATATATATATATATATATATTATATATATATATATATATATATATATATATATATATATATTATTATATATATATATATATATAATATATATATATATATATATATATATATATATATATATATATATATATATATTATATATATATATATCCATTAATTGTGATAAACCCTCTTGAAAAGGTAAAAATCATAAAAATTTTACAAACCTGTGTTACACACAATATCTCACAATTGCGATGTGATATGCAAAACCGATTACATTTTTGGAATCAGCACATCCAATAATCAATTGCGAAACCGCGTCCAAGAAATTTCATGTTTACCAGTGTTTATATACAAAAGTAATAAACAAAATGTAAATAGGTATTTTTTTATTATAGCATGTAATTCACTTTTAACAGTAAATGAAAAAATTGAAAAAGTTTCGTAGTTAAAAGATATTAAACTAAACTTCATTTGAAATAAGCTCTAAAGTTAAAATGACAGAACATTATCAGTTCTCCATTTTCAGGGGAAAACCTATTTCTTGTGGCTTCAAAAATATTCCTCATGTTCTAAATATTCTTTCACTTTTTCGACTGATGACGGTGGAGCTGAAAGGTATTTAATTTTATTGCTAGTTTTTTCAAATTCATAAAACCTATTTCCAGTGTTTTTCCACCCCAATTGAAGGGAATATCATTGTCTTCCTGTCAAGTAGGCAAACTTATATAATTTGTTTATTTTCTTGATGTACATTTCGTATGTAGGCCTTTTCTTTTATGTACAATATCAATCGCAGAAGAATAGGGACTTTCTTTTTTCACCTCTCACTTTCTTTTCTGATGACGGATTTTTGATGCCACATTTCTTTAAAACAATCCATTACAGAAGTGAAAATGGAACCTTCAGCTCACTTTCCCCACTACGTGAACCATCGTCAGCAGAAGAGTCAGGAGCTAAATTTTCATGCATTTCTTTCCATGCCTCAACGACCATATTTTTTATTGATTCATCTGATTCATGTTGAAAAATTAGCTTGAATCGCAGATCTAACTAAGAAAGTAGCTACACACAAAGATTTATCACATAGAAACTTAGAAAGTCTTTTTTCTACTTATTTCTTAAGCTCTTCAACGAGTGTAATTACTCCACTGAAGCTTTTGCTTTTTTAATTGCCTTATTTAAAAAATAGATTTATTGCTAAACTGGAAGGGATCACTTGGGCGACTGTTTCTTCACGTTTAATGCTTGTTTTAGGATGTTGTCAAATGGCTCAAGTAAATGGAATAATTTGCCACTGAAAATCAGTCAACATTTTCTGATTGCATTCAGCAGCGTATATGGATAGGGGAACTTTTTGTTCAAAATCTTTTATGCATATCATAAGTTCTGTTCAGCGTGTAGAAACGTCTTGTGAAATTATTTATGCTGTTTGACATTCAGCTGTATCTGTAAAGTTTTAAAGCTTTGGCAGCTGCCGTTGCTGAATGGTGAAAATGAGAGATATGCTTCTGCAAGTAATAAAATATCTTTAAGTTTTAACAGACTTCTGACATAATATTGAATCGTGAATGCATGTTGCCAACAATGTGTGAATAAAACATGAATTGATAGCATGTAACTTTCAATTATTACCAGCCACCATGTTTGGTCCATTATCCCGTATCACTAAATGATTTCTATTTTTTAGAATATTGAAAAATGTCAAAGGCCCTTATAGGATCTGACAAATGACAAGATTTTCGCCATATTGGCTACAAAATTTGCTATATTTTTATTTTTTTTGGAAAATAGGTTTCTAAAATTTTCAATTTTAAATTGAATAACTTTCCCTTATGTTGACGTAATTTATTGTTTATAAAGCTCAATATTCGGCCCGAATAGTTCGGCAAAAAGCCGAATATTCGGTATTTTGGCCGAATAGGCCGAATACCGAATACTTACCGAATATTCGGCACATCCCCCCAATATATATATATATATATATATATATATATATATACTATATATATATATATATATATATATATATATATATATATATATATATATATATATATATATATATATAATATATATATATAGCAAATCCATTATAACTTTGTAAAATTTTAATTTATGTTCATACTTATGCTAAAATTTGCGCGAGCAAAATTTTTAGCATAAGTTGAAAATGAAATGAATATAATACTCTTCAGTCAGATACTTCAGTCAGATACAGAGTCATAAAAATAAATTCACTCAAGATACTCTCTCAGAAATCCTCACGGCAAGAGAGGTAAAATTTCAAGGAAAGGGCTGCGACTTGAATTTCGATCACAAATTTTCGCTAGAGTCAGAGGCAAGTGTGGAAAACGCGCTGGAAAAGGCTGTGACTACCAATTCGCCTACGAAGAGAGAGTATCCCAACAGAAGGGACTTTTGTTATTTTACTTTCATTGCATATTTTACTTATGTTTGAATAAAAACATCATTTCCAATATTGGATTTCTAAATTACCATCTTCTTATATAGGGTTGGCTTGCTCATAAAAAGAAGCCACCAATTTTAGCAAGTCATACCCTATATAATTTGGTGAACCGGAGAAGAACACCCAGAACTTCAATCACGCACGCCTTCTGAAAGACAAACAAAATGAAGAAAAAGAAAAACTACAATAATACAAAATCCCAATTAGAACACTCGGAGAAAATGACTCAAGCAAACGAACATTATCGATACTTGACTTCAATTTTTTAATAAATTTTGGATTATGGTCTTCACCTTTTCACAACTATCAAAGTTCGAGGTTCATCACTAGACATGCAAACTTCCTTTTCGGCATGGATTTCTTTCATCATTTCAAGTTTGGATTATGGGCAGAAACTCATTTTTGGATTCCACTACGAACTCTAATTCCTTTTCGAATTCTAAATGGTTTTGTGACCGCTCCCTTTTATGTATGAAGAAATTTTTCAAATAAAGGACCTAAATTTCAAGCAACTTCGCCTCTACATATGTAACTTCCTTTACGGTATAGATTTCTTTCATCATTTTAAGTTTGGATTATGGGCAGAAATTCATTTTTTGGAATTCCACTACGAACTTTGATTCCTTTTCGAATTCTTAATGGTTCTGTGCGTCCCTTTTATGTATGAAGAATTTTTCAAATAAAGGACCTAAATTTCAAGCAACTTCGTCTCTACATATGTCAAGCAATGTTTATCTCGTAACTACAGCTTTGAAAACCTATTTACGTGCGCATTGATCAAATCATGGATACATTAGAAACGCTGTAAAGGAGAGAGGTGGCATAGACGCCGTGTTCCTAAAATCTAAGGGAAAACAAAGGCGCCCTCGGAAACCTAACAACAAAAACCCAAGACACATAAAATCCAAAAGTTTTTCCCACAAACAGTAACACAAAGATGATGATAAAGTTCAAAGATCAGTGACAGAAAGAGAGGGAAGTACGAATGGAGATGGTAACTCAATATTATTAGGCTAATATGACTAATGGTCAAGCAAACTTTAAGGGAATTATTTCAGTTGTATTCTGCGGGATTAGTAAGCAAGTTCAATCGATTCAGCACACTAGGGATTCTCTCGAACAATGAAAGACATATGCATTTTTAAGTTTATTATAAATGTAAAAAAAAATATATATACAAGGAATCGCAGTTCCAATACTGTAAGCAAAGCAAATATAAATATAGGTGTCTTTTCATTTATCAGCAAACACCATCCAGAGTGGCACCATAAATATAAATAATGGAGCAAGGGTGTGATATGAATGAATGTGGGATGAGATGCAGTACCAATTAATGCTCTTATACTTATCCGGTTAAAGCTTCTTTTCTGTGTTGGTAGGGATCTGAATCTCACAATGATGGAATCAAGATGAAGACCCGATAATAGAATTTGACCACAAAATAAAATGAAGTTCGGGAACAAAATAAAAGGACCAAAAAATAAAATCTGGAGGATAAAACCTGTGGAATATATAATATCGGTTATATTCCTTGGTTATTATAATATAAAAATAATGAATTGCCATAAATAAAGTGATAAAAAATAAATAATAATAAATAAAAAGTAATAATAAATAATAATAAAATAAATAAATACTGTAATTAGAAAATTGCATAATAAGGATTAAGTAAGAGCTTTTATATTATCATAGAGCACCTACCCTATTTGGAGGTAGGGTTTTATCTTTATTTTCAGTATTTGCAAGTCCTTTCTGGATCTTGTCAGCTTGATGTGATGTTGGGAATATTCAGCAGTTGTTGCATCTATGATAAGGGGAAGTAAACATAAACCACTGCAATACTTTAATATGAGAAACATATTAAAGTATTTTTCAGTATTGCAGTGATCATGATCAGGCATATTGTATATAAACTCACATAATGGTTTTCCTATTGTTTCTTAGTGGAAATTCCGTAAGAGAGTATATATACTTCCACAAGAATGGGGGAAAAACAGAACAAAAACTAACTTGCTGTAAAAAAAACTTTTAACTTTCTGAAAAACTTTTAATATGCCTAAAGAACAGACATAATTAATATAGAGGGGGAAAAAAGTTTAAACATTAAACAAGTCATGGCATTATTTGTAAATGAAAATACTTAAAACTATCGGACAAGTCTCGATAGCCCGACAGTCTTGACAGGCCCTTACATCCCCCCGCACTAAATTTACGCCCCTGCTCAGTCTTTTCCTAGATCTTATATGGCGAAGATCTGAGGAGCGCAAATTGGGAATATAGTGAGGGAAATGCAAGGACGGAACATGACTTGTTTTTGTGAGTTTATGGGGGAAAAGCTTGGTATGCATATTTTTCTGACTCATCCCAAGTGCCATTTTTTCTACAATGTAGCGTCGGGCGGGGTGACCAGGTCCGCCTCTTTAGGAGGGGTGATTCGGTCCACTCTAAATAAAATAAAAAATAATAAAAAAAAAAAAAAATTTTTTTCGCTCATTTTTATAGCCAAGCGGTAGTACTAAAAGTTTTTTTTTAGATCATATTTTAATTTTAGAAAGTTTTTATATTTTTAAAAATGTTAGAAATTAGGGTACAAAATGTCCTTCAATAGAATTTTAACTTTTGAAAATGTGAGTTTTTTTAACTTCGTTATAAAATGAAAAATTGTGGATCGATTTTAATTATTTTTTCAGTGGATACACTCGAGTATGTTAGCTTTAAACTGGCAAAGTAAATTTTTGATCCAAGCAGTATTAGTGGCAAAAAAACGGGGCCTAACTTGGTCCGATTCACCCCGCCGTAAAAATTGATGGAGGGGTGACTCGGACCACCATTGTTTTTCGTATTTTACGTATTATTATTGACATTTTTATTACGTATAATTAATTTAAATGTAATAAAAAGTTAATTATATTAAGTGAAAATTTTTTTAAAAAAAATGAAATTTTAATAAAAACGAGTTCAAAAAAGTGTCAAAATTTTTGGGCGGAGAGGGGTGAATCGGACCACCTTATTTATATTTGGTATTTTATTTATCATTTTTACATTTTTATTACTTATTACGAATTTTAATATGATAAGTAATTATTATATTAAGTAAAAATTAAAATATAAAATTGAAATTATACGTAAAAGACTAATTTAAACAAATGGTCCGAGGCACCCCTCAATGGTGGTCCGCTTCACCCCTCCACGGTCGGGCTGACTCGGCGTTATTCAAACTTTAATAAAACTTTTATTATTAGAATTACATTATTATTTTTTTGTGTGCTTATGCCCGACTATAGGGCCGTGATTTACAAAAAAAAAAAATTTCCAAAAAGTGCATTAGGGGAGAGTCGGGAGACGAAGTTATACCTAAAGTGGTCCAAGTCACCCCGCCCGACGCTACTACTGTTAATAAAGAAATTTGAAGGAAATTCCAGGAAGACAAAGTCGGTATACTGATATCAAAGTGAGGAATTTTTATTCTGTATTAATATTGTCTTTTTAATTACGTCGACGAAGTCCTCGGAGAACATTTTCTTCATCGTCTAACGCTATCCTGGCCGCCTGGAATATAGCATATTGTTGTGCTTCGGGTAGAGATCTGTAATGGAGACCCTCCAACATTATCCTCATCTCAGAAGAAACAAGCCGTTGTAAATCAGGTCGGATATGAAGATTCTGCTGAGGCTGAGACGCTGAAGAGTATTGGTAGGCAGGATAGGAAGGATTATATCTGGAAGGGGAATACTCCGGCCGAGGAGTCTGATAATTTATGCTTTCTCGCAACGGGGCATTCCGGTTCTGGAAAAATGATTGGTTTTGGCTAAGTCGAGAAGTAGTGGGTTCGAAGAAAGCTGCCTGTAAACCACTCGTTGATGGTTGAGATCGAAGAGGAGGAGCTTCTCCCAAACGTCGTTCAATGGCGGTTGGCGTGTGGAAGTTGGATGGTTCGACCTCCACGATCGCAGAACGTATAATACGCTCCTGTTCTTCACTTTTAATAGGCTCTGGAGTTGGAGTACGACGAGCTGATGACGTTGTCGGTCGATTTATTCCAACGGTGTTACCACGTTCTTCTCTTCTAGATGGTTCTGGAGTAGGGGTGCGACGAGCTAATGATATCGGTTGATTCCTTCTAGTTGTTGTGAAAAATCCTTTATACTTTTTCATGAATTGCTCAAGGAAGAGTTGGTTAGCATGAAGTCCGTCAGAAAGCATTGGTGAATCCAGGAACATTTGTTTCTTTTTGATGTATCTAGAATGGGGAGTCGATCGGTATATTCCATCTGAGCTGCGAATATCATAATAGTAGTTCATAACATGACTACCCCTAAGACAAATTTTATCTTGCCATTGATAATGGTTGTATGCCAAGTTCTCAAAGGCAGTAAAGGCTTTTATGGAATGAGCTCTCATGAGCCTAGGAGACATGATGGCATCTTCTTTTAGATGGTCAGCGAAGGCTGGGCCCCATGCTCTAATAAGTCTTTTCTGGTTAAATCTATATATATCCTGGATAGGCGGAATCATAAGCATAACACGGACTCGAGGATTCTTTCTTCTGGCTATTTGGGTAATCTGGTCCATTATTTCAGGCACATCATTGACTGGTATATCTGGTACAGGCTCGAAAACAGTGGTTTGTCGATTGCCGTTATGAATGGTTTTTCTTTGCCAGGCAAGTGGTGTAAGAGCCCAAATCAGTAAAAATTGGATCTGTCTCGTCATCATAGCTTCTACTCGTTCAGTGCATTCGGACAGAACACGTCCGGAACTACAATCAGTTAAGATGTTGAGATCATATTCCTCCTTTAAGAATCGTTTATTCTGTTTGAAGAGATCCACCACGCTGGCTCCAACGACAAGTAAGAGTGGCATCTTCACAATTCACAAGAGCTGGAATGAGGAATATGTCGCTTTAGTAACTGCATCAGTATGTTTTATGTTACATAAATTTACTTCTTGCTCCAAAATTTACATTTATCCTAACCTAGCTAAAGTGAACATTGAGCAATAGTTTTTTGTTTGTCAGAAGGACCAAGAAATCAGTAATAATGTCCACTGTAATATCAAAGCAATGCAAAGAGCATGTCGGAAGGACTGGTAAATTTATGAACATAAAATAAAGTAATAAATAATAAAAAAAAATATATAATAAAAATAAATAAATAATACTTCATTGTTGCGTAGTTTATTTTTGTAATTTCTCATAAATTCATCATCATTTACTTAATTCAAAAAGATAATACTATATTAAAATTTACACCCTATCTAGCTATAAATATGGAAAAATTAGTTGTGTGTGATTTTACTTTATTGTTGCAAAAGTTAGTAGTGTAATCAAGGAATCTTTTTAAATTGCTGGAAAACTGCTTATAGACATATAAAATTAAATAAAGAAAAAGAAAAGAAAACGAATGTGTCTTTCGGATTAGGACATTTCCTAAATTTTCAGTGTTACATATTATATTACATATACAGCAACCTTCGCAGCTGCCGCGGATAGCGAGGCGGAGGGTTTCTAAGCCTCCCGTTAATTCGTTGGTGAAGCTCCAACGTGATACTCTCGCCAACCGCTACAGCTATCACTGGGTTCGATCTGATATAGTATCGGATTATGTTCGTTGGCCCGCGGTGACTATGCTCCCGTTTGACACCAACCCTTGACAGATTAACCTGCTCCCGCCCTCTCCCGTTTTCCCGACTTCGATCCTTACGCGAGTGAAGCACCTCGGTGGATTTTTCCAGCCGCCCGATTCCTTGAAAACGGACGTAGGTTTAGCCCGTTCCCTTCCCGTTCCCGACTTCCCTTAAGGGAGTGAAGCACTACGTGGATTTCCCTGCCCGTCCGTTCCCGACTCCGAGGAACTCGGCGTGGGTCGTCTCCTGCCGCCTTCGCTCGACCGCGCCCGTTTCCCTTGGCAAGGGCAACCCTTCGGGGATGTTCCCGTGACCCTAAACGTCCGGACCGGGGCCACTGACTCAGTGAATTCACCCGGCCGGCTGTGCCTGTCTCCCTGGGCAAGGGCAACTCTTTAATGGTTTTCACGGCGGTGGAAGCCAGTTAGTTTACCAACGCAGTAAGTCGCCAAATGAACAATTTCCCTACTTTTGTTGCCTTGATTGACAAGGGCCTTTTTCCTTAAAGCTATTTCAGTATTATCGGGGACAATAAGAAACGAAGACAATTTAAGACTATAATTTCAACTGAACAACAAAAGTGAACTTCAAACTTAGAGCCGCCAATTTGCGGAGAATCATACGCTAAGAACAATAACAATTATTACAAACTAAGATGGGCGTGCCAGTGATACCCTTGAAATGCCCACCCAAAGCGTCCCCTATGGTGCACGACCCACTGCGATGTTGCCGTTATGCTTCTGAATATGGCAGAGTTCGATATAACTCTGCTTTCAATCTCGTTGCCCAGTTGTGGGATGACTTTCAATGTTTCCTGATTCCGCGGCAATTTCCGCGGAAGTTAGGCGCTAATACACGCACTCGTTCCTTCGATATTTGGAACAGCTTTTGGTTCGCGAGCTTCCTTCACTAATTTTAGAAGAAGCCCCTAATGATCTTCCTGAGAAATCGCTCAACAGTTCAAGAATCCCTGATAGGTTGATTGCTCCCTGATCCCGGAAATGTTCCCTGATAAATTGATTGCTCCCTGATATGTTCCCTGGTAAGTTGTTAGCTCCCTGATAAGTTCCACCTGCAACAGACAAACACTTATTAGCCCCATTATCTAACCTAACTCCTACATACAGCGCGTCCACTAGTTTCATAACTTACCCAAAGGGGTGGAAACTTGACCTCTCAAGGTTCTTTCCTGCGGCTTCAACTTTGTTTTAACCCCTCAGCACTCTTGCTCTATTTAATTGGGGCTTTCCACTGTCATGCCCTCACTTCAAGTATTGTTAAATAATTTAACCTACTCTTTAAATTTAAAAAGAAACAAAAAGGATGAAATAAATGATAATTAACCTAACACTAAAATGATGAAAAAGTAATAAAAATGACCATAAGCAATAATAATAATAAACATACACATAATATTATTATTATTTTAAATATAATATAATAACTAAATGTCCAGCAATTCAATTCCGATAGAGCTGAGAGGCAGGTATTCAGTGAAGCTGTGAATAAACAACAAGGTGTAAGCTAAATTTGTTTTGATCTAGTGTAAATGACAACAAAAAGCATGAAAAATGATTTTTGGCTCCAAAAAACTGCTTTACTGTAATTTAATCTTTCTCTTTTTCCATTCTCTACTGAATTTAAATCTTTCTTTCTTAACTCTGGCTCCGGCATTAAAGAAGGAACAACAAAGGGACAGCAAGCAAGAAGAAAAGAAACAGAGGAGAAAAGGAAAGCAGAGAAGAAGGATCGTGAGAGACAAGAGAGAGAGAAGGCTTGCGTTAGGCTAGGTGCAAGCGGCAACAGGTCAGAAATGCACTTTTTCTTTCTGGTAGTTTAGTAAGCAAAGCTATTTCTTTCCAGTTTAATCTCTTCAGTTTAATCTCTTGCTGGTTTCACTACTACTTTTCTGATTTCTGGTTGGTTACTACAACTATTCTGTTTTCAATTTTTCTGTTAATAAAACGTATATTACAGATATACGGTGGGCTAGGACAAACAATCATCTGAGTTTATCGGCATCAGATAATTGTAATGAACACCTCCTAGGCACTTTAAACAACAAACGCTGCTGGAAAAGTGGCCTCCATAGACAATCGGATGATTATCATTGTAATAAACGAAAACTGATATCTTGAAAAGCTCGCAAAAACTGTCAAGAACCTCCGGAATGGGCAATTGTCCAGGAAGTTGGAGGAGTCGTAATGTTTTCTGGATGTGTCTGCCTTGTAACCGATATTTTTGAGGATGCTTTTGTAGTTCATTGGTAATAGTGTTCCGAAGTTCTAAATGATGATCTACAGTAGAATACAGATGAATGGAAAAGCATCGATACAGTGAATCACCACCTCCCGCCACCTCGACCACAGAAAATCCATCAGGGATGAAATCTACCGAAGGATTGACAGAGTGATCTGGTTCTGGAGGAGAGTCAGAGTTGGGATCTATTGATGAGCGGAAAGTGCATCGGCTACTACATTGCGTTTGCCTGCAATGTGACGAATTTCAAAATCGAATTCGTTCAGTTCCTCCATGGTGCGTGCTAGTCAACCATCAACTATTCTCATATTTTGCAGATAAATCAGAGGCATGGGATCAGTAAAGATGATGAACTTGACTCCACGTAGGAACTGTCTCAACGACTTTACTGCCCATCGTAAAGCCATCATCTCCTTATCTATGACTCCGTAATTCCTCTGAGCACCATTAAAGGTCATAGATATGAAAGCTATTGGTTTGCGTTCATCTTGTTGAATCTGAGAGAGACACGCTCCTGCGCCAATGTCGGAGGCTTTGACATGAAGTTCCATGGGTGAAGCGTTAGAGTCATAATCTGGAAAACCTAGCAAACAGGGGTTAACCAGGGCCAGCTTGAGTTCCTCTAATGCCTGTTGGCACTCTGGTACATTGGATGGTTTTACTGCCTGTTTGGCAGGATAAGGGTTTACTGATCTGGGAGCAATTAGGAATATGGCATCAGTAAAAATTCACCATTCCTAAGAATTGGTGTAGGTGCTTCACAGTGGTGGGTACTGGAAACTCCAATGCTCCCTGTATATTCTTCTGCAATGGTAAAATACCTCTACTGGAAATGCAATGGCCTAGAAACTCCACCTCAGTTCGACATAAGAGAGTCTTACTGGGTTTTAGTTTACAGCCATTCTGTTCTAATGCAGATAGAACTTGTTCTAAGGTGATGAGATGGTCTTCAAAGGTCCTGCTTAGAATGATGATATCTAAATAAATAATCACCTTATACCACAGCAACCTGGTTAACACAAGTATCATCCCACGCTGAATCGTAGCTGGTCCATTGTGGTAGTGCACGGAAGTTGGCCTCAAATATATTGCACCACCAATAGAACAATTTCGGATAATTTAAAATTAAATTATGACTGTCGATTCTAATTGTGTATAGTGGCAAAACAAAAATGAACTATCAAAGCGTTGTGTCAAATTCTAATCAATAAAGAAACTAGTGTATTCCCCCTTTTTATCCTTAGTAGTTAGATGTGTTTGTAGGTCTTAGAGATTTATTTACAGGTGTCAAGAACTTTGAGAACTGCCCCGAATAAGAAAATCTTTAACCACTAAATACGGTTCACTTCAGTATTTGTAAAATATTTCTATCATGAGTGTATCCTAAACCAAAATAAACTCAGACAAAATTTGATATCCTAAATAAATTCAACCAAATCAAGGTATTCTCACTATAAGATGTTACTTCTATATTTGCTAATCAATAAATTATCCACAAATATGTGTTGATTCAAATATGTTCCCTTTACTTCTAATTTAAATGGAACAAAACAACAACTAATTCTCACTTTGACCAATAAAATCAAAGTATCTAATCAAATCGGGTTCTTTCAGTCAATTTCGTTGTTATAATTTGTTCTACAACCTGTTATGTTTTCTTTTGATTAACCTATACTATAGCTACAAATGCTGAAAAATATCTATTACCATTCCAAAATCATTCAAAGCCAATGTCAACTGCTTATTGGAATGAAAATGAAGATCGACTAATATTACACTCTGTAGAAGATTAATCTACTAAAAATTTCCATTGTAAACTCTCAAAGTTGCTAATCAAATTTGAATCCTTCGAGGTTAATGTAAATCAACCTCAATACTATTGTATACTCACTTCACAGTTGCAACCAAAGCGTTTCAATAAATTAGTATATCTAAGATCAACCTTTAAAATCCAGTGTCAAAACGCTTCAAATAAATAAAATATATTCCAGCTCAGTCAAAGTTAATCAAAATAACAAAGTCTGACTTCACAGTAAAACAGAGTCAAAATATTTAAAGTTCAGGTCCAAGTACAAAGTTGAAACTAACCAAAGTCACAACTCAAGTTGGTCTAAGTAAATTCCAAATTCAAAATAGTTAAAGTCAAATTCCAAATTCAAACTAGTTAAAGTCAAATTCCAAATTCAAAACAGTTAAAGTCAAATTTTAAATTCAAAACAGTTAAAGTCGGATTCTAAATTCAAAACAGTTAAAGTCGGATTCTAAATTCAAAGCAAAGTCGAATTCTAAATTCAAAACAATTAAGTTTAAGTTCAATTTAGTTCAAATCCATCAAAGTCTAGTTTTATTTTTTACCAAAAAGGACTAAGTCCAAAGTTAAAGTAATTAAGACTAATTGCTATTATTTCTAGTTCGTATCTATCTCTTTAATCAATCAAAATAGTTAAAGTCTATCCCAAAATAACTAAAGTCTGTCTCGAAGTCAAAATCGGTTACGAAGTTAACGACCACTACAAAGTTAACATCTATTACGAATTTAAAATCTATTACGAAATGAAAATCTACTAAAAGTTATATAAGGCATCAGTTATTAATGTTTAAACTACAACTCATTCAAAGTCGAAAGTCATATCAAGTTTCAATTAAATCTGTACAACCTGTAAACAGTAACTCTTGTTCCAAGATGGAATTATTCCTCAATAAGCTTTACGAATTCCAAATATCAACTGTCTTAATGTATGAAAATTGTTTTAACTGTCACAATGCATCAAAACTGATTTAATTTAATTATATAGGCAGTTAACTTTCAAATTAACTGTCACTTGCCAAATGTCGCCTAAAAATTCAAGATGGTGTTTATAAATTCAAGATGGCGTCTATAAATCCAAAATGGCGTCTGCCGGCTTCTAATCAAAATGGCTACCTTCTTTATGTCAGCCTTGTATGCGTATTTCAAATAAATAAAGACTCAAAAGTTCAAGCAATAAAAATAAAACTCAACTAAAACAAGGAAACTACTAGAATAAAAATTTTAAACCTTTTAACTTTAATCAAAACTCCAAACAAACTAAAAATAAACTTTAAAAATCTTTCAATAACTTTCTTCAAAATACTTTAAATCAAGTAATACAAATCTACAATTTTATTTAAATATTCGTTATAGGCGTAACACAATCTTCGAAATAGCTTAAATATTGTTTCTCTCTGATCTACCTATGTTTTCTATTGTTCATGTAATAATAATTTCAATCCAACAAATGCCAGCGCAACAGTGCGCAATTATTAAATTTTAATAAATTAATTCGTTGTTGATGCTGACTGCCACGGCAATAGCTTATAATTAAGCCAACTGCCAGCGCAATACTACCTAATTACAACACTATGCAATATAAATTAATAACTCATATTACCTTTATATCCTTTAAGCGTTTGTAGAGTCCCAAAATATACAACTTTTAATTATATCGTTATTATAAACTTAATCAGAAGCAGTTAAATATGTACATAAATTTTACTTTTATTTACAAATTATTTGATCACTTTCTAAAATAAACAAAGTTAATTATACAAAAACTTTTCGAAAATTATATGAACTTTTTAGCGACGGGGCAAACATGTGAACAGGTCAGAGGTTAGACAACAAGTGAGTCGATTTTTGCTCTATGTCCGCCATATTGCCTTGTTTTTCTGATGTCACTAGAGTGTTGCCATTCCTTCAGAATTTTCCTTCGATGTTCTTTTTCTGTAAACAACATACTCTAATATTATTTTAAGGACAAATACAATATATTTTAGCCCTATTTTTTGATATCTACTGTTCTTCTTTATTTAATATAATCTGGCTAATATGTTTATTTCATTATTTCTTTCTACTTATAATTCTTTATATCTTCCTTATTTACTTTATCACTACGAAACCATTTTAACATTTTGCTATATACAATTATATTTTTTAAAACTCATTAAAATTTCATTCTCTCTTTTTTATTACTATTTACAAATAGGTTCTGTTCTTAACCACCATATATTTAACCACTAATTAATTCCATCAATATTCACAAGAACACACACAATACACACACATATCCATACATACATGCACATACACATGCACACACACACACACACACTCACACACACACACATATATATATATATATATATATATATATACTATATATATATATATATCTATATATTATATATATATATATATATATATATATATATATATATATATATATATATATATATATATATATATATACATTTTCTAAAAATAAAGGACAAGTTCCTACATATATATATATAGATAATTTTTTTATTATTCATCTTTCATTATCTACAATTTCCAGCCTTTATATTTACAATTACTATATTTGATAAACATGAAACAAGGATAGCTTACCTGGTATGCAGGACTATTAGTTTTAGGCTAGGCCCTACAATACCTCCATTCCTAAAGATCACATCGGGTGGTCTTTTAAATCTCTTCTTCTGACTTTTCGTCTACTATATCAATTACTTTGTTAGTTGGTTCTATTTTGGTATCACTATACCATAAGTCTTGCTTAATAACCCTAGTTGAACGTTCCTTTGTTACTTCCACAAAATGGACTTTCATGTTCTCCATTTGTGTACTTTCGGGTAAGAAATTCTCCTCTAGCCATCCACTCCTGATCTCTACCCATGTTCGTGGATCATACGGGTCATTACGTGGCTCAACAGGGTCTTAAGTTATTGTCCATAAATCCATTTCCTGATGATTATCTTCCCATCTGTATCCGCATTTACTGAACTTCTTGAATTGTCTAATACCTTCTTTGAACAGTCTCCAAAAATGCTTGACAGCTTTCTCGCACATGTGAAGTCCATCACTCGTCTGACCAGGATAAGGTTCCATGTTTTCTCTTGGGGTCTATTCTAGTTCTTGTACCTCTTCTCCTAGGTTTCGTCTCCTTCCATGTATACTGCCCCATCCGAGCCAAAGCAAGCGGTTTAGGACATATATATTCCTTCCACTGAACATAAAATTCATTAATTATATCTACAAATTCTCTCAAATAGCGTTGACTCATCCGGGAGGTATATTGTTGTTCAAGTTTCTCTCTTGTCAACCCATTCCTCAGTCTCTTGTAATTGTAACGATCGAAATCAGGTGTAAACGGTATGGTGCATATCACTTTACAGAATGGGTATTGGTTTCCCCATCTAATTAACTGTCTTCCCAGAGTAACAACGAATCTTTCCATTTCTAAATCTACATTGGGCACCATAATCTGTTTATTGGTTCTTCGAAAATTCTCTAAGCGTGTAAAGTCACAGTGTAAACCCACTAGAATGACTATTTGCATCAAGTCATCTCCCAATTCCATATTTCGTTCTAGAATAGCCTCAGTGAGTTGCAACATTTCCATCAATTTTATTCCATTTTTATAGTAGAACTGTATATCTTTGTATGGGGTCCATTCTGGGTATTCGGTTAAGGCTCGCACTCTACTGTCTCCAATGATTACAACCTTCTCTGAATATGTCTCTTTTGGTTTCGGGGCCCTCCGTCTGGTAGTCATTCTGAAATAATTAAATAAAAACACCTACTACTTCAAGTATAACAAAAATTTTCTTTCTTTTCTGACTGCCAAAGCAATAATTCATTTATATTGCTAAGATAGTCTTTAACTCTTCAACTATTCAAATTTTTCTCTGACTGCCAAAGCAATAATTTATTTACATTGTTAAGGCAGTCTTTAACTACTTATTCTTAATTTTTTGCTTCCAATTGCCAAGGCAATCGGTTTTCCAACCACCAAGGCAATTTATTTATATCAACTGATATTAAATATCAACTGTGTCATAATAGATAGTATCCTCAGACATATTTATGGTATCCTCCATTGTACTTTCCTCGTAGGATTCAGTTTCAAAGAATCTTGATCTCCATATTTCCTCAACCTGTGTTCCAATATCAATAAATTCTTTTACCTTTTCTTTAACTTCCGACCCAGATGGCATACTAAATTGTTCAATCCTCTTCCAATTAAGTGTAAACGAATTCTTTACTGTTTCCTCATCAAACCCCTCAAAATCTTTTGGAACAGATCGGAAATCCAAAGGGTCGAAACCTTCAAAACTATTTTCAGACGCTGAACTTTCTTTTTCTGGTCCCTCATTTCTTTCTTCTAATTCTTTTGGTATCTGATAAAACTTTTTCAGATGTACTTGATATATTCTGTACAAAAGTGTATTCCTATATTTATGCTGTATGTCGTAAAGTACGCCGTTTCCATAGACCTTAACAATTCGATAGGGCCCATGATATTTCTTGGCCAATTTATTTTGTACCGCATGTCCCTTATAAATATTCTTTTTTAATACTAATTCTTCCAACTTGAAGGGTTCGTAGTTAGGGTCTTTCTTTTTCCAGGTTAATTCCTCTGATTCCCTTTTCTTTACATTCTCCAAAAACAAACTAGCTGGTGTTTGATTCAGCTCTCGGTGGTAGCTGTGATTGTAAGTGCTCACTATATCACCCAAACAACAGTCCCATGTGGTTTCATCATCCAGCATTCTTAACATATTTAATATGGTTCTATTTGCTCTTTCTACAATTCCATTCGTCTGTGGGGTGTTAGCCGCTGTCAATCTATGGTGGATATTTCTCTTTTCTAAAAATGTATTCATCATCTGGTTCCGAAATTCTGAATCATTGTCCGTTTGAATTTCCTTCGGATTCTTCAGGAAAGTGGCCAACATATTACGAAAATTTTCCAGCACAGTTTCTGCTTTTTTGTTTGGAACAGTCACAGCCATCAACCATTTAGAATACACATCTATTCCTACCAGTACATATTTGTTGCCTTTGACTGTTAATGGTAGTTCCATCAAATCCAATGCAACTATATCAAAGGGACCCTTAGCATTTATTTTCCATGTGGGTGGTTTATTCCTTCGTGCGGGAGCTCCTTTATTTTCCTGGCATTTCATACAAGTTCTTGTGATCATATTACAAATATAATAAAGCTTTGGATGCCAAGCTATACTTTCTGCTTTCTTTAATAACTTATCTCTTCCCATATGAAAATATTTTTTATGTATATCTATGCATAAATGGAGCATATCTCTGTAGGCAATAATAGGAATCTGTCTTCCTTCTATTAACTTCATTAAATAACCTTCTTGACAAGTTATTTCTCGTACATGTCTACTGAAGGGTCTGAGTACATGATCTTGTTTCATTTGTTTGATTTTTTCTTCTTCTGGCTGTTCTCCACAAATCACATCAATCACCTTCATCAATTGTCGATCATCTTTTTGTCTCCTTTATCTTTGTTTTTAACCTTTCTTCATCATAAATATACACTAGATCTTCTCTTAGTCTAGGTAGTTCAATTCCAATTAAATCTTGTTCACTTCCATCCAAATTACTCTGTTCTTCCTCTTCACTCTCGCTCTGCGTATCTCCTGATTCACTCCTTTCTATTTCTTCATGGTCGCCTGCCCTCTCTTCTTCGCCTTCTAACCCATCTAAGAGGTCGAACAGGACAATTTCTTTACAAGAACTTACATCATTACACACATCAACTAAATCATAAACGACCTCACTTCCACCGAAAATATCCAAAGATTGAACCTCTTTTGTTTCTGGGACTAATAGGTCAAAGTAAACACTGTCCACGCATCTTAGATGACAGATAGGTAACTCATTTGTCGAGCTAGCATTATATTGTATTTTAAGTTCTTTCCCATGGTACACCCATATAGACATGTTGTTTACTCCTGCACATGCTTCCACAACTTCACCGGACACCAATGCGCCCGAATTGCTCATTCTCTTTAATTGTTGTCTTTGGTGTTTACTGTCACTCAGTCCATACTTAGTTATATCTTTTTGAATCTCATTCACAGCTCTTTCTCCAAGTGTCTTATGTTGTTCTTTACTCCCGAAAAGGTACAAGGCCACGGCCTGGAACAATGAATTCCCTCCTCCAGGGACTGGTATGTTGAATCCAAACGGTATTAAATCTTGTTCCTGCTCCAAGGCCACTGCCTCTGAAGTATCATCGGGTCCGCATCTCGAGAGAAAATCACTTATGCAGTTTAGTTTGCCAGGGATATAACGGATTTTGAAGTCGTACTCTGCCAAGTCCGTTAAAGTTCTTGCTATCCGAGAATTAACTCCGGCCATATTGTGTAAATAAGTTAAGGGCTGGTGGTCCGACCAAATAACGAACTTTCGGCACCTCAAAAGACCTTAAACGTTTTCACTCCCCACCGTAATGCAGCCAGTTCTTTTTCCAGGGTGCTATAATGTATCTGGGCTCCACTAAAACAAATTGAAGCATAAGCTATCACTTTAGTTATCCCAACTTGTTGTTGCTTTAAACAGGCTCCAGCCCCAGTTCCTGAGGCGTCAACATATAATTCGAGCGGTTGTACACTATCATAATCAGGGAATGACAAGATTGGTGCTTCGGTTAGTGCTTCTTTTAACTGATCAAAGCTGTATTGACATTCAGTAGTCCATTTCAAATTTCTCCCAGATGTTAAACACGACAAGGGCTTTATTAACTGAGCGGCATTAGGTATATGCCTTCTATAATAGTTTATACTTCCTAAGAAACTCTGCAACTGTTTCACGGTCCGAGGGACCTTGGCTTCCTTTATAGCTTTAATATAATCTTTTAATGGCAATAATCCCTTTTCACTGACTTCTTGTCCCAAAAACTTAACTTTTCTTCTAAAAATGCTACACTTCTCCGGCTTGGTTTTGAGATTATACTCTCGTAATTTTACTAGAACATTACTCAAATTTTTCAAATGATCTTCAAAGTTTTTTCCCAAAATTAAAATATCATCAAGATATGCGATTACCTGGGTCCAATCAAAACCCTTTAACATCAGATTAACCAGCCGGTGGAACGTAGCTGGACTGTTGCTCAAACCAAAAGGTAATCTGACAAACTCCAGATGTCTGGTAGCAGTAGAAAAAGCCATTAAGGGTCGTGACTCTTCGTCCACAGGCACGTTGTAATACCCTTTTGGCATGTCCAAAAGGGAAAAGTAAACTGATTCCTTCAGACTATAAATATAATCAGCGGCTATAGGTAACAGAAAGCTATCCTTAACAGTTCTCTGATTTAGAGCTTGATAGTCTATACAGACTCTCATTTTACCATTCTTTTTTACAACTGGCATTATTGGACTACTCCAGGGACTATTCAATGGTTGTACTATTTTTTGTTTTTCTAACTCAGTCAATTCTTCATCTACTAAAGCTTGTATTTTTGGATTGAACCGCCGGATTATTTGTTTAATTGGTGTTTCATCTGTCAATTTAATGTGGTGTGCCACTTTATCGGTATATCCTACATCATGTTCGTCCTTACTTACAATATCCTCAAAATCCTGCAAAACCTTGATGACTTCTTCGCGTTGTTTCTTAGTTAAATCGGTCTCGTTCAATTGGAATCTTTCTTCCAACAATTTCTTCTGCTCTGTTGTTTGATTTTGTTCTAATTCACAAATATTCTTTACTTCTATTAACTTATTTCCTCTTTCAATCAGTTCCACTGCTTTAGCTACGACAGTTCCAGAGTGTAAGTGTATGTCTTCATCGCTCATATTAATAACACTAACTATAGTATGAGGGCCAGAATTAACCGCATTAGACACCAATAACCCCATACTATCCAAATCGCGATTGACTTTCCGTTCCATACAAATATGGTTTCTCTATGCCACTAGGCCAACTCAATTCTATGGTATTAACATATCCTGTCTTTATTGTAACATTTTCATTAAATTTCAATTCTATATCATCTAGTGATATTTCATTTTGACTCAGGTCACAAGGAAATACTTCGTGTTCCTGAAATTGGCAAGTCAATTGATTTTCTTTCAGATTAATATTCAAACAATGTGTTTTTATAAACCCTATACCCAGTATTATGTCATGTTTCGTTTTATCACTAACAATGAATCGTTCTTCCTTCACCAAATAACCCCCCAAATAGAAAGAAACATACACCTCACCACAGGTGGGCTCACAATCTCCATGTACTCCTACTAAATGTATACCGTCTTGTTTTATGATTTTTATTCCAAGTCTTCTAACAATGTCCAATGACATAAGATTTACTTCTGCTCCTGTGTTGACCAAAGCCTTAACAGTTCCTCGTTGTGTGTCCAAAGTCACAAATACGCTTATCACAAATTGCCACTGCAAGGTTTTCTTCATTTACACCCTTAATACCTTGCTCCTTCAAGGGCGTTATTCGTTTTCCGACTGTCTTGCTCCTTTTATTGTTTCTATAAACTGAACACAGTCTTTCATCAAATGGTCTTGACTGCAAAAAAGGGCAATTTAAAGTTCTTACTGTTCCTGTTCCAACACTGGTTGTAGTTGTGGTGCTTTCCTGTCTACTTGTTGTATTATTCATTTCTCCCTGTTGATTTCTTCTATTTCTGCAATCTTGTATTCTATGACCCTTTTTTCCGCAACAAAAGCAACAATTGTTTTTCTTATAACACCTCTCCTCTTGATGACCTTCTCGTTGACAAAAAGTACACTTAGGTTTTTTATCCTTTTCCTCATTTACTCCTGTTACTTGTACTTCCTTTTTCTTTACTATATCTTGTTTGGTTTGTCATTTTTTCTTACTTTCGCTTGATTTGCCTGGTTGAAAACACTTTTCCACATTGTGAGCTATTTCTACTATTTTATTCACATTCATGTTTGGATCTGTTAATGTGGCAAACTTAACTTTAGCTGCTGCATCGTTATTTAATCCATCCATTATTTTTAGCTTCTTCATCTGCTTATACAAAACTTGTGCGTGATCCATTCCAGCCAATGCTGCGAGTTTGTTCAGACGCATAGAATAGTTGATTATTGATTCATTTTTATTTCTGTTAGTTGCCCAAAATCTGGTAAGCAACACATCTTGACTAGTTGTTAATTGTTTATTATTCCTCTCAATTTCTCCTTTACCTTCATATACTGAATCCTTCCTCCCTCAATGTTGTATGCTTCTAGTATTTCTCCCTCTAAATAGTTACCCAATACTCTACTCCATGTTTCTGGTACTTTTGAGTGCGTATGTGAACAGTAAACCTCAAATTCTTGCAGGAATTCTTCAAATTCCCACCCTGAATCCACTGAAAATTTTAATGGTGGTGGCACCAATGTCCTGGCAGTATATGGATTGTATAATGTCGGTTGTTCAGGTGTAAGTGGTAATGTTGGGTGATTTAATATTTCATCTCTTATTTCTCCTTCTACAACTACTGGTGTTGATTCCATAAATCCTCCTACAGCTTCATCTAATCCACTCTCAGTTTCTACTTGTTCTACTGGTTCCACTGAACCATCATTCACCTCTTGTTCTACCTCGTGTTCACTATTCTGATTATCCATTACAATTCACTATGGTTATTTCAAAATTATAAATAATTTATTTGCACTTCCTATGCTTCAAAATATGTGGTTGCCAGGGCCAACACACACCCTCCCACTAAAGAATCGCCTAACAAGGGAAAGGGAAAAGCAAGGGTGGGAGAAAAGAAAAAAAAAAGAAAGGAAAGGGTAAACACCAGGCAAAATAAATTGTATTGCCGCAATACTCAGTCTGAACTGGTCAACAGCACCATTTTTATTATTCTTGTGGTAGTGCACGGAAGATGGCCTCAAATATATTGCACCACCAATAGAACAACTTCGGATAATTTAAAATTAAATTATGACTGTTGATTCTAATTGTGTATAGTGGCAAAACAAAAATGAACTATCAAAGCGTTGTGTCACATTCTAATCAATAAAGAAACTAGTGTATTCCCCCTTTTTATCCTTAGTAGTTAGATGTGTTTGTAGGTCGTAGAGATTTATTTACAGGTGTCAAGAACTTCGAGAACTTCCCCGAATAAGAAAATCTTTAACCACTAAATACGGTTCACTTCAGTATTTGTAAAATATTTCTATCATGAGTGTATCCTAAACCAAAATAAACCCAGACAAAATTTGATATCCTAAATAAATTCAACCAAATCAAGGTATTCTCACTATAAGATGTTACTTCTATATTTGCTAATCAATAAATTATCCACAAATATGTGTTGATTCAATAAATATGTTCCCTTTACTTCTAATATAAATGGAACAAAACAACAACTAATTCTCACTTTTACCAATAAAATCAAAGTATCTAATCAAATCGGGTTCTTACAGTCAATTTCATTGTTATAATTTATTCTACAACCTGTTATGTTTTCTTTTGATAAACCTATACTATAGCTACAAATGCTGAAAAATATCTATTACCATTCCAAAATCATTCAAAGCCAATGTCAACTGCTTATTGGAATGAAAATGAAGATCGACTACTATTACACTCTGTAGAAGATTAATCTACTAAAATATTTCCATTGTAAACTCTCAAAGTTGCTAATCAAATTTGAATCCTTCGAGGTTAATGTAAATCAACCTCAATTCTATGGTATACTCATTTCACAGTTGCAACCAAAGCGTTTCAATAAATTAGTATATCTAAGATCAACCTTTAAAATCCAGTGTCAAAACGCTTCAAATAAATAAAATATATTGCAGCTCAGTCAAAGTTAATCAAAATAACAAACTCTGACTTCACAGTAAAACAGTCAAAATATTTAAAGTTCAGGTCCAAGTACAAAGTTGAAACTAACCAAAGTCGCAACTCAAGTTGGTCTAAGTAAATTCCAGATTCAAAATAGTTAGTCAAATTCCAAATTCAAAATAGTTAGTCAAATTCCAAATTCAAAACAGTTAAAGTCGAATTCTAAATTCAAAACAGTTAAAGTCGGATTCTAAATTCAAAACAGTTAAAGTTGGATTCCAAATTCAAAACAAAGTCGAATTCTAAATTCAAAACAATTAAGTTTAAGTTCAATTTAGTTCAAATCCATCAAAGTCTAGTTTTATTTTTTACCAAAAAGGACTAAGTCCAAAGTTAAAGTAATTCAGACTAATTACTATTATTTCTAGTTCGTATCTATCTCTTTAATCAATCAAAATAGTTAAAGTCTATCCCGAAATAACTAAAGTCTTTCTCGAAGTCAAAATCGGTTACGAAGTTAACGACCACTGCAAAGTTAACATCTATTACGAATATAAAATCTATTACAAAATTAAAATCTATTAAAAGTTATATCAGGCATCAGTTATTAATGTTTAAACTACAACTCATTCAAAGTCGAAAGTCATATCAAGTTTCAATTAAATCTGTACAACCTGTAAACAGTAACTCTTGTTCCAAGATGGAATTATTCCTCAATAAGCTTTACGAATTCCAAATATCAACTGTCTTAATGTATGAAAATTGTTTTAACTGTCACAATGCATCAAAACTGAGTCAATTTAATTATATAGGCAGTTAACTTTCAAATTAACTGTCACTTGAAAAATGTCGCCTAAAAATTCAAGATGGCGTTTATAAATTCAAGATGGCATCTATACTTCTAATCAAAATGGCTACCTTTTTTATGTCAGCCTGGTATGCATATTTCAAATAAATAAAGACTCAAAAGTTCAAGCAATAAAAACAAAACTCAACTAAAACAAGTAAACTACTAGAATAAAAATTTTAAACCTTTTAACTTTAATCAAAACTCCAAACAAACTAAAAATAAACTTTAAAAATCTTTCAATAACTTTCTTCAAAATACTTTAAATCAAGTAATACAAATCTACAATTTTATTTAAATATTCGTTATAGGCGTAACACAATCTTCGAAATAGCTTAAATATTGTTTCTCTCTGATCTACCTATGTTTTCTATTGTTCATGTAATAATAATTTCAATCCAACAAATGCCAATGCAACAGTGCGCAATTATTAAATTTTAATAAATTAATTTGTTGTTGATGCTGACTGCCACGGCAATAGCTTATAATTAAGCCAACTGCCAGCTCAATACTACCTAATTACAACACTATGCAATATAAATTAATAACTCATATTACCTTTATATCCTTTAAGCGTTTGTAGAGTCCCAAAATATACAACTTTTAATTATATCGTTATTATAAACTTAATCAGAAGCAGTTAAATATGTACATAAATTTTACTTTTATTTACAAATTATTTGATCACTTTCTAAAATAAACAAAGTTAATTATACAAAAACTTTTCGAAAAATATATGAACTTTTTAGCGACGGGGCAAACATGTGAACATGTCAGAGGTTAGACAACAAGTGAGTCAATTTTTGCTCTATATCCGCCATATTGCCTTGTTTTTCTGACGTCACTAGAGTGTTGCCATTCCTTCAGAATTTTCCTTAGATGTTCTTTTTCTGTAAACAACATATTCTAATATTATTTTAAGGACAAATACAATATATTTTAGCCCTATTTTTTGATATCTACTGTTCTTCTTTATTTAATATAATCTGCCTAATATGTTTATTTCATTATTTCTTTCTACTTATAATTCTTTATATCTTCCTTATTTACTTTATCACTACAAAACCATTTTAACATTTTGCTATATACAATTATATTTTTTAAAACTTATTAAAATTTCATTCTCTATTTTTTATTACTATTTACAAATAGGTTCTGTTCTTAACCACCATATATTTAACCACTAATTAATTCCATCAATATTCACAAGAACACACACAATACACACACACACACATATCCATACGTTCATGCACATACACATGCACACATACACACACACACACACACACAACACATATAATAATATATATATACTATAATATATATATATATATATATATATATATATATATATATTATATATATATATATATATATATATATATATATATATATATATATATATATATATATATATATATATATATACTTCTAACAATATGTACAAGTTTCCCTATATAATATATATTATATATATATATAATATAATATATATATATATAATATATATATATATATATATATATATATATATATATAATATATATAATATATATATATATGATATACCGTATATATATATATATAATATATATATATATATATATATATATATATATATAATATATATATATATACTATATATATATACTATATATATATATATACTATATATATATATATATATATATATATATATAGTATATTTTTTCATTTTCATCTTTCATTACCTACAATTTCCAGCCTTTATATTTACAATTACTATATTTGATAAACATGAAACAAGGATAGCTTACCTTGTATGCAGGACTATTAGTTTTAGGCTAGACCCTACAATACCATTCTTCACCCCGAATGGCATCTTCAGATATTCGTATTGAGCGAACAGCGTGTAAAATGCTGTGTTCTCAACCCTGTCTGGTTCCATTGATACCTGATAATACCCTTTAACAAGGTCAATTGTAAAAAAATTAGATATTTCCATATTGTATATCATGCCGATCAGGTTTGAAATGGAAATGAGTCAGTTTTCGTTACGTTATTCAACTTGCGGTAATCTATACACAGCACAGACGAAGTGTACCGTCGGGTTTTCTGACAGGTACAACGGCTGCAGAATACTGTGATTTACTCTGACGAATAATATTCTGGTCCAAAAGATCTCTGCATTGTTGCTCACTTTCTTGAGCCAATGGTCCCTGAAAACGACGGACTGGAAGACGAACTGGTTTGTGGAAAAAGGAGATAATAAAGGGACCACAAATGAATACACTATAAAGAAGTCAGATCATTTTAAAAATTGGCTATCTAGTATTAATTTACACACCTTCATGACTAGTTTCGACATAGAGTCTATACAAATATTCTGATTGCTGATGCCATATATATTTTATTGAACAGCATTTTTAATTCAGTCTCTCTCTTTCATAGTTTTGATAAGAAAGAATTTAAAATCCTATTACAATTAGCCACTCAAGATACTTATTTCTTTTTTAAAACGCCCTACTATTAACAAACTGACTCACTAGCAATGGGTTCTCCTTTAAGTCCTCTTCTAGCCAATGCCTATCTCATTTATCATGAAAAAAAAAAAAATGGTTAAATAATTGTCCCAACTCATTTAAACCATCTTTCTACAGAAGGTATATGGACGATACATTTTTACTATTTACAGGTAAAAATAAAATTCCAGAGTTTTTCTCTTATATGAATTTACAGCTACCTAGCATTACTTTTACACACGAAGATGAAAGCAATAACTCTTTGCCTTTTTTGGATTTACTAATTAAAAAAACTACAAATTTTTCAACATCGATTTACAGAAAAAAAGATTTTAACAGGCTCAGGCTTAAATTTCTTTAGCCATATACCTTTGTCATTCAAATGCAATGGTAATAAAAACTTTATTATACAGAGCCTTCCATTCAACATCCTCTTACACTTTAATGCACAAAGAAATTAATTTTCTATTAGGCTATTTTGAATCAAACCTCTTTCCCCATTCTCTTGTTTATAAATATAGGTATTAATAAATTTCTATCTACTAATTTCGACCCTCTCCCTCCTATTATCTCTCCTCCTAAACTAAAATTGTATCTCTCCTTACCCTTTTATGAACACATCCACATCAAACTTCGACCTTTTGTACATCTTATCTAACTGTTTTCCTCAATTTGATATTAAATTGATTTTTAATTCTTCTCATAAAATCGCTTCCTTTTGCAACCACAAAGACAATAACCCAATCCACTGCACTCTTCTGTCATTTATAAATTTATTTGTTGCAACTGTAATGTTGCTTACATTGGCACTGCTCTGCGCCAACTTTCTGTCAGAACTGATGAGCATAGGGGTGTCTACACGTACAAATTCTCTCCTTAACTGTCCTTCACACTCAGCTATATGTGACCATTCACATACACATGATCATCCTTTTAATCAGACTAATTTTTCTGTACTGTTACAAACTAACTCTTTAACCAACTTACACATTGCTGAATCCCTTTATATCACAGAAATTAAACCTTCTTTAAACAGTGACAGTGGCTCATTTAAACTCCAACTGTTGTAACCTTGTGTGACATGAAGCAAGGAAAGAGAAAGTGCATACTACTTTAATCTAATCATCACCATTATCTTGATTTAAGTTTCTATTTTTTCGTCAATAATTACAAAATCATTAAGTTACCCCTTTTGTATGAAATATTGTCTGTTCGGTACTGTACTGTTGATTGTTTTAATTTTCAATATAGGTCTGTGAAGTTTGAGTATCTATTTTAGTTTGTTATTGTTAATTGTTCAAAGAGAAATAATAGTGTCATCATTAATGCAGAGTGGATATTTAACTCCTCTTAACTTATTTTTTGTTCTGTTAATACTTAACGACATATTATTTAGAAGCTTTAGAAGCTGGTACTTTTTCCCTACCTGCTATTTATTGTGTTTTATTATTTGATTCTAGCCTGATGATGGAAACTATGTTGTTTCTGAAACTTCTATATCTGTAACATTAAAATTTTTTCACGTTCAAACAATTGGTGTTATTTTTTTATATAAAAAATAGTATATATTATATATAATATATATATATATATATATATATAATATATATATATATATAATATATATATATATATATATATATATATATATATATATATATATATATATATATATATATATATTTACTTTTCATTATTGATCTCAAAGTAAATTTAAACTAGGTAGTAGGTAGGCATAATTAATCCAATCTAAGCATGATGTACCTAACCTACAATAATATAACATGTACTATTATACATACAGGTACTTACATTTTGTCAAAGGAGTAACATTTAAATTCTTAAGAGCACTTGCTAAATTTTGAATCTTTATAGGGGTGCAATCTTCAATGGAATGTTCTAGTTTTTCTACATTACAAACATTAGGTTCCAATGAATCAGTTAAAGAAGAATTGGATTCACATGTAGACCAAATTTCTTGATCTTCTGGTAGTATTAGAAGATTGTTATCAATAATTTTTTTGCATCTTGTGCATAGGAGGGTTTCTTCTTTTAAATTTCTGAAATTTCTGTCATTTTCCTTTATTTTGTTTAGTAACCTACTTGAAATTTTTCTTATATCTTCTACACTTTCGGGTTTTACATACTTTTTTTCATGTCTTTTCAATGGGTTTGAACATTCCACATGACCCATAATTCAAAAATTTTTTTTAATACTTAATATTAGTTCAAATTTATTAAATTACAGTTAGGTAACTTTAACTAATTTTTAAAAATGTACCTCAGGAAAAAAAAAAACATTTAAATTAGATATATGTGTTAAAATCACTATTAAGCAACAAAAATATTTTAAAACCAATATTTATATATACATGTTTTACATGTCAAAAAGTAGAGTTTGAAGAATAACTGAAAAACCAAATTTTTTCAAAGTCGTTTTTGAGAATGATCCAATAGAGTGTCCATTGAATTTGTTTTTGGAATTTGTAGATAGTTGGTTTAAATTGAAAATGAGAATTTTTTTTTTTGAAAAATTGATTGTACTTTTTTTTTAAAAACTTTTTGTAGAATTACTTTAGAAATTAGAAAATTAAACTGGATGAAAGAACTTTTCAAGACGAATCCAACGATATATAATATTCTGGGGTTTACTTCAAAAGTTTCTGAGATATAGCCCCCCAAAATATGGGACCCCATGGCCCCACCTGAAAATTGACACGCCCACATCTCGAGAACGGTTGGTCATAGAGACATGGAAGTAGCACCATTGGAATCAGCGGCAAAAACTCTCCCTTATAGCAAGTATTTCAGCAAAATCCAAAACTGGATGGTTATGACCACTGGCTGATCTCACATGGAATGCCCCAATATGCTAGTATCGTGGAATGCTTAAATTTGAAAATACCTGGATTATTTCAGGGATTGACATTTGCACGGGTTGTGCTAATGAGCATAATTGTTTAAGGAAATTTGTTCCCTGGATATTATACTACTTTGGATCTTTCATTAGCTCTGCCACTAATCTCTCCTTTCTCTACATGAGATTCATCACTTGCAAAGTATTTTCTTTTGTTCTTATGACATTGTAAGCTTCTGCCTATAAGAAGTTCACTCTTCTGCAAGGAGAGCTCCAACAGTTAAGCCTAATTCTCTGGTTTTGTCAATGATTGAGGGTTGTGCATTGATCTTTGAGAGGAGGTCAAAATTAAATAAATTCTTGACCACTTAATATAATAATAATAATAATAATAATAATAATAATAATAATATTTTCTTTTTTTATTAAGATGCAAGAGAATTCCTCCAATTAATCCCTAATTCTTGTTTCCAATTTTTTTTAAAAATGCCATGGATTTCTCTGTTTTGCCTTTAATATATTTAATATTTAACATTTCAAATATAGTATTTGTGAAACTGTGTATTTCAATTCATTCAGTTCACTTACTTATTTTTCTACTATTTAAACCTTTTCTTTATCCGATATTAAAATGTCTAGCATAGGCTACTTACTACTGGGAATCTATTGGTCCCATTCAGATTTTCTCGATGTGGGTTTAATAGCAAGATCCATATTAGTCATTTGCATCATCAGATATCTTAAGTCATTAGTCTATTAAATTTAATTAATTTCAACTTCTATTCATGAAAGAAAAGTAAAATTGTTGTCTATAGGTCATATAGTTAAGAAACTATGATTTCAACCTCTTTTTTTTGTCCAAATACTCATTTTTCTGAGATTAAGAAAAATTTATGGTGAGATCGTTTATTGATGCTGGTACCGTGGCTCAAACGGTAGAGCGACAGAGTTGCAGGGCAGGCCTGGGTTCGATCCCTAGTCCGGATCCTAGGTAGCAGTTACCTAGAGAAGTTCCCCTCCTTGAATAGGGCTATGCCAGTCAGGTGTCAACTTTAGTACAAAAAAAAATCTTTTTATCCCTTTTTTTATTCCCCCCAACTGCCATCATGATCGGGAGCTTGAAAATATCCATGGCTAGTTTGTAGGAGGTGTATATCTTTAATTTTTATTTTTAAGTTTTGTTTTTTATTTTATGTGTAGGTTTTTCCTCCTTATTTTCAAAATCATATCAGTAGTTTATTTGATATTTGAGGATATTGTATGCTTATTTTTAATTTTACATATTTATTACAGTTAAAGCTTGTGAAAAATACCACATTAAGAAAGAAAATAAAATTCAATCAATTCTTCGAGAAAAGGAAGTTATGAACATATTAAACAGCAATTATGACAAGACCGCTCCATTTTTTGTAAAATTATTTTTTGCATTCCAATGTAGTAATTATTTGTGTATCCTTTTCTAATATTTAGTAGGTTATATAAAATCTTGGTAGTTCATTTGTATAGCTTTATATATATATATATATATATATACTTTATATAATTATATATATATGATATTTATTATTTTATATATTTATTTATTATATATTATATATATATTATTATATTTATATATATTATATATTATAATATATATATATTATATATGAATTTATATATTATATATATATAGTATATATATTATATAAGTTATATATTATTTATATATATATTATATTATAATAGTAATATTATATATATATATAAAGTATATATATATATTATATTATATTATTATATTATGTATATATTTTTTTTATATTTATATTTATATTATTATATATATATTATTATATATATATATAGTATATTACTATACTATTACTATATAGTATTATTTATTGAGTATATATATTATATATATATTATATATATATTATTATATTATTATATATATATATATATATTAAGTATTATATTAATATATATATATATATTATTATTATTATAATCATTGTTATTGTAATGGGACTGAGTCTGGAGTGCGCTAAGGGTCTTTGCATGAGGGTATGTTTGTTACCTGTGTTTTGTAATAGTGCGAGACTATGTCTGGAAAACAGAAGTAGTCTATAGATCTCAATGTTAAATGGTGCAGCTATACAATCTTTAGGGCGTGCTAGGTGATGATAAGAATTGATAAAATGAGGAATGAACATATTAGAGAGTTGTGTGGTGTGAAGAAAGGGGTAAAACAGAGAGAATAAATGGAAAGTATGTTGAGATGGTTTGGTCAGTTGGGAAGAGGTAGAGATTAATCGGTTGTTAAGCCTTGATGGTAATAGTGGTGATGTGTTGAACTCGACGGTTGGGAAGACCAAAGAAAGAAGTGGATTTGAGTCGTAGGATATGTTGCTAGGAGAGAATTATGTGAGTTTGGCAGAGGCGAGAAGAAGGTGCATATTAGGAGATTGGCGGGGTGTTGTAAGGGGGTATGGTTGTGGCCCATCCTGGGCCAGAGGGAATGAATTCCTACACTGACGATATGCTATTGTGATGGTCCGTCGCGGTCCCCATGAAGCTCTATAGAGTGATTTTTCTGATTGCGACGAATTCTATATATAATTAATGGTACAGAGGGGGCTAAGGCTGGGTCTTCTTTTCGACATTTGTCAATTGTTCTCCTACTGCTTTTTCTTTTCCTTGATGCTTGAGCGCACGCTTACTTTTTCCCAATCTTGGGAAGAAAAAAGGTAGATAAAGAAAGAAAAGAAAGAATATATATATATATATTATATATTATATATATATATATATAATATATATATATATATATATATATATTATATAATATATTAGTAATTATATATTATATATATATAAGTATTAATGTCTTTATGATTTGGTCAGGAAAAGTCAGGGAAAGTCAGGGAATAATATTGGTCTAGGGAATAGTCAGGGAACGTTTGTAAAATATGCTGAAGTTCAGGGAAATTCCAAAGAAAGTCAATGAAACAGTCAGGGAAATTTTAAAATTTCCAAACATAGGAAGAATGATGTATACTTTCATATTTTTGATATATTTTTTGTTTCTTACTGTATAAATTGTATAATGAGAGATGTATTTGATAAGTGAAGTGGAAAAGGATGGGCGAGGGAATTGACTATTCCATAAAGTGCTATCTTCTATCCTAGTTTTTTCTATTTTTAGTTCACTATTACCTACTATTTCTTCCTTATCTGTTCGTAGTGTGTTTCCAAGTTCTCCTTCCGATTGAGTTTTAATTTGGTATATATGGATGGTGTTTTAGACTGTATGACTTATGAACTTTAATCTGTTTATATCTTTTTTCTTTTTAGGGAATTATACTTTTTGAGGCTGTTTTTTTTGAGGTGTTTTGAACGAAGGGATTTTTTGATTTTTGTTCAGGTTGAAGGTATTTATTATTTATTTAAAAAATGACTTCAAGCAAAAAAAGCTTAACTTTAACGTCCAGTGGTTGGACGTCAAACTGAACCTTTGTTCATTTCTTTCACAGATTTTCAATGTCTCGTACTTAATAATATAGAAAGATTTCTTAAGTCCAGTAAAATGCACTGCTACAAATCTCAACAACTAAGGCTTTTGCATTAGTTTTACATGACAAACTTGAATGCCCAGACTGTGCAAATCAAAATGACAACAAAAGATATTAGAAAAGATATCCTCTGAAGTACAAACCTGTCCAATGGCTCTCAATCATTGGATCCTAGTATAGTTTTTTATCAGCCAGAACAAGGGAAAAACAAAGATTTGATTTATTGCTACAGGCATTGTACACCAATAACTGAATCACAGATTCTGTTGCTGAGAAATCAAAAGCACAATACTCTCTACTTTGCAGTGAAAGCTCATTCTTAATCCTTGCGAATATAAATTCAAAATATTTTTGGATGGTGATTGTCCTTCTAAGAGACTTGATGGAGTTTTTTTTCTTCTATAGCACCTGAGAATCGATGTATGCGTGAATTTAGTGGCAAATTATTAAATAGGCTGATATTTTTCGCTGGAAATGCCGACAGTAGGATGAGGAGGGTTTTCTATAGAATAAGCTTTTAGTGGGAGAATCTGAAAAGAAACATAGTCTCTATTTCTCAAAAGAAGCATGTGCACGAATTCTAATAAGGATCTTATGAATTAGTATTCATAAAGTTCCTATCCCTCAAAAAATGTTTGACAAATGTAAGAGCTGCCCCATAGGAGATATGAAGAAATCATCTCAAAGGAGTTCAATAAACAGAAAGAAAAAGAAGAGAATAAAAAGGTTGAAAAAAGAAGATTGAAAGATACAGATCAAAACTTGAAGAGCAGAGAAGATGTTAAAACTGAAGGCTTTAACAGAAGAAGCCGCTATAAACAAAAATTCAAATGCTTGAGAAGAGAAAAGTTTAGATGAAGAAAGAATGTGAGAACTTTTGTGATTACAGTTGACGCTATTCACCTAGGCTATTAATGTAAGCTTCTAATTTATTTTCCTTTTGTATAAATAAAACTGTTTTGCTTTTGAAAAAATAAAAAAAGGAGGTGCTTTGGACGGCTAATGGGTATAGGGTATAGGCTTATTACTGAAAAAAAAAAATATTTTTTAGGAATTAAGCCATGATGATGAACAATTTCTAAAGTAAGTTTTCAATGAATGTTAATGTATGGACTGAGTAATAGGCTGCAAATAATAATAGATAGAATATTTTATACACCAAAAATAACGAAAACCCTGGTCAGGGAAAATTTGCAGATTTGGTCAGGGAAAGTCAGGGAAAGTCAGGGAAATCAAATTCAAAATTTTAGTGTAACCCTGTATATATATATATATAGTATATATATATATATATATGAGTATATATATAAATATATATATATATATATATATAATATATATATATCTATATATATGATACCCTGTATATATATAATATATATATTTATTATTCTTGCCCCTGGGCCTCTCTTATTTTGGGTTCCATGTCATCTCCAGAAACCCAACGACTTCCACTGGGCAAAGCCACAGGTCTCTCAGGGAGGAAATTTGATGAAGAGTTCTGTAGGGGGTTAGTAGGAGACATCTTAAAAGGAGTTGATCGGTTGTTTCAGTCTCCATTAGGCCTCTTCAGCAAAGTTGAGAGGCTGCGTTTTGGAGGTGCAATCTGTGCCTGTATTCCTGAAGGTCTGGGTGATGCCCAGATGTTTCTGAGGAGTTGGCCATCTCTCGTGGGAAATTATTCTAAGTTGCTGATATTTCCGGCGGGCGAGAGTTTATAAGGTTATTTGGTAGGCGATTGTTGAGGTATTGCTGTGTAAATTATGTGTGAATATGTTTTGAGAGAGAGGTGTTGTTTGTTCTTAAGAGTTGGCCGTAATAGAGGGCATCAGAGGAGGGAGGAGATTTTAAATGGTGTATAGTGTGATCTTGTATGAAAATATGGCATAGATGGGTGGGGTAAAGAGCCCTGGCATAGGGTTGCGTCCCTGTCATGTCCAGATGGTTCTGAATTGGGAGAATTTTTGTTTCTTCATGCAAATGTTGGATTGGAGTAGTTTTCAGGCAGCCTGTGATGGTTCTATGGGCAGTATTTTGGATTCTTGTAATTTGATTCTGTTGGTTGATGAGATTAGAGGGTATCAGACTGTTGATCCGTAGTTGATTGTGGTTCTTGAGAATTGTTTGTGTGTAGTTGTCAGTGTGGTTACTTCATTGCTGAAATTGTGTCGAGATAAAGTTCGTAAGACATTTAGTTTTCTATTTCTTTGTTTATGATGTTTTGAATATGAGGTGTAAAGGTAAAGTGGATGTCAAAGGTTATACCGAGAATTTTAGGTGTTTTGTTTAGGGGGATGATGGAGTTATTCAGAGTTACTTGCAGGTAAAATGATGATTGGTGTCTGTCAGTGGTGATCAGGGTTATTGATGATTTCTCGGTAGAGGCTTACATTCTGTTGAAAGACAGCCAGACTTCTAGTTGGTTTAGGTAAGTCTGAGTGCGAGTAGTAGCGGTTGGTACAGAGGGGTCAGATATGGTTATGGTTATATCGTCTGCATAGGTTATAAGATGTGAATTGGGAGATTGAGGGATAGGAATGTCAGCTGTAAAGAGGTTAAACAGGAATTGGGACAAAATGGCACCCTGAGGGACTCCGTTTCTTAATTTTACGGTTCTTGAGATCTGGTGCCTGCTGTATACCTGTGCAGTGCGTCCAGATATGAGATTAGCTAGCCATTTTTTGTAATTATTAGGGAAGTTTGAGTTTAGGATTTTTTGGATGAGGATGCGTCTGGGTACAGTGTCGAATGCTTTACTGATGTCTATGGGTAGGATCACTTACATTTAGTACAAACATGCTTAGCACATCTGATATTCCTATTCAGAGGTTTATCAAAATTAGAGAGTGATAGGTAAGCAAATAGTTTTCCATTTACGATGTTCATTGTCCAATTACACTATGTAGCACAAAAAATGTTTCTTTTTATTTTTTTATTGAATCACATATTTTTTGACGCTGAACATAGAAATGACCTTCATTTTTTTCTATCATCGATACTTTGAGAGTTATTGCAATATTTAAATTTTGGCATTTTTAAGCTTTGTTAATGAGCTTACACTGTAGTCACTTATTACAATTTTTTTATTTTAAGGTTTAAATTTACGAACAGAAACTTAAAAAAGACTTTTTACTAGATAAGATACATTCTAATATCCCCAAAATATATGTCAATGCTTTAATATGCCAAAAACATGCTTACTTTGCATTTAAAAGTGCTTTCTGGATCGTGCTTTTCTCTTGTGAGTGGATTTGGTTTCTCTTATCAAAAACCACATATAATCACCCATCATGGCACTATCCCAACGTCTCTGGGATCGCCTTTCCATTGTCTGAATATCCAGGTGAAATCTTTCACCATGTTCTTCACTTACATCCCCTAAATTCTCTTGAAAAAATTCCAAATGCGAGTGTAAATAACGCACCTTTGACATATGGAACCCCATTTTTTTTAAACATTCAATGAGCATTTTTATCAGCTGTTTTGTAATTTGGATCTTTACAATTTCTAAAAATCCCTGAACCCCATTACGGAATTCACACCAGGCATTTATTTTCATATATATATATATATATATATATATATATAATAATATATATAATATATATATATATATATATATATATACTATATATATATAATATATATATATAATATTAATATATTATATAATAATATATATATATATATATATATATATATATATATTTATATACATTAATTATTTATTCATACATATCACCATATCCTGCATGTCTGAAAGCTGTGTTGGGTGGTAATAATTTTACAATTATCACGACCATTCACGAAAAGAGCAATAAGGTAGAAGGGGGGTTTTCAGCGCCTTGCCACCAGAGGAAGAGAATTCTAAAAATTTTCTTCAAATGACTCGACTGATTCGAGAGAAAAGCAGCTTCACCTGTATTATTATAATTAATTAATGTTTTAAATTTCTTCTTTCATTATATTTTGTTTTTAATATTCAAAATTACCAAAAGAAATGATGTAAATTTTTTTGTAAGCTCCTCCATCCTAGATTCACCAAAATAAAATAATTTAAATGTCATAAATTTTGCATTGTTAAAAATTCTGAATCTTAAAATTAAATTATTTTTCCATGTAAGTAGATAGTTACTTCTAATCAAAAAACATTCCCTCTCCTGAAAAGATGGTCAGATCACTTCTTAAGCAGACTCTCCAGACTTCATTCTTTTCTCCAATAAATCACTTCAGACTTTCCCTCTTCTTTAAACATCTATCTCTTCTGTCCCTTCTCTTTTTCGTATACCATCTGGTTTCCACCGCTTCCACACTCAACGACGGTCGAATTTATATATAAATATATATATATATAATATATATATATATAGTAATATATAAATATATATATATATATATATAAGATGTTATATATTATATATTTAATTTATCAATTAGACAATTAGAATAGATAATAATACTCTAATTAAATACACGATAAATTACCTGATATAGGTTGATGACGAAATGATAATATTGATGAAATAGGAATTTATGGTGAGAGACAAAAAAGGATGAACGATATGGTTAATGAGGTTAGTTACTTTTAGTTATATCATAAATGATATATATATATATATATATATATATATATATATATATATATATATATATATATATATATATATATATATATATATATATATATATATATATATATATATATATATTAGAATTGTTTCAACACACACACACAAATAGAAATACACAATGAAAGGTCAATAGTATAATATTCCATCAATATTATGGTTCCCTTCAGTACACGATGCAACTATACCATCCAATGAATAACTCAACAGAACATTACTTATGTATAACTTAATTTAGCTAAGTTCCTCTTTATTTATATTTACTGATAATTATTTTATGTTTTATGTCTGTAGTTCGAAAGAAAAATATATGTACCACTGTAGTGGGTAGTCGATTATTTAAATTCCAATAATGAAACTAATATATATAAATATATTAATATTGTTTCAGGAGTTATAGAAATATAAGTAATTGATATTTAAAGTAATTTACAGTAAGAGTCGCAGGCTTTCATTATAACGCCTTAGTTATCATTTTATTGTTATATTGATTTAATGAATAAAAAGAATACAAGAAGACAAATAAAACTGAGGAATATAAAAAGAAGAGTATACAATATACAAGATAAGAGAGAAATTGGAAGATTACAAGATAACAAAAAGAACATAGGTTGCGCAGCCATAAGATTTATTATAATATCATTTTAAAAGAAAGACTATATGAAATAAAATATTATATCATCTGAATATTTAGGAAATCATTCATCTTCATCACCATATAAGAAAGATCATACCACCAGTAAAAGAGAAGATATACCACCTCATATCACCTTGAAGTAAGTTATAACCAATTAATCAGTGCGCAACTCTGCTTGGTATTCCGCATGAATGACATTGGAAGAGGAAGAAAGTAAAATTAAGATGATATCTAGCAAAGAAAGATGGCCTACCTTTTCAGGGAAAGAGGAATAATACAGAGATTGGAAAGAACGAGTGGAGGATTGGTTGGTGGTGGAGGAAAAGTAAAATACCCTGGTTTGGAAATACGCCTAGCACTTAAAGGTAAAGCCCATGAAATATGTAAAGATTTAGAAAGAGAAGAGCTAAAAAAGGGAAAAGAGGGAGTAGCATTAATATTACAAACCCTGGATGCAGTATATAAGAAAGACAGTAGGATGGATAAATTGGAGAAAACCATGAAACTATTCAGAATTGAAAGAAGGAAAGAAGAAACCATGAAAGATTATATACTACAGTATGAAAAATATTCCAGGGAATGTGAAAATGCTGGAGGTGGTAAAATGTCACAGGAAATGAAAGGAAGTCATCTTCTGGGACAAGCAAAATTGAATTCTAATGATCTTCATGTGGCGTTGGGAGCCTGCGTCAAGGAAGAATATAGTTATGGAAATATTAAAAATGTACTCTCACGCATTTTTCAGGAGCAAAAGGAAAAAGAAGAAAATAAAGAAGCTAGTTGGATGGAAGGAGACCAATCCTGTTAACAAGAAATACAGAACTATTACTAAATGTTTTAAGTGCCGATCGGAAACACATTGGGCAAACAAATGTCCAGTGAATAAGAGAATATGTTATATTTGCAATTCAAGGGAACATTGGGCAATAGATTGTCCAAAGAACTGGAAGAATAAAGGAAAATAGAACAAACAGAACGAAATGGAAGCAATCAAAGAGAAGAGATAAGATACGTTTGGAAAATGAACAATGATGAAGAACAGGAAAGTTTAGAGGAACTGCAAGATGAAATATACGGCATAATAGACTCCGGGAGTGCAAGAACAGTGTGCGGTAATTTTTATATAGAAAGAATTTTAAGTAGATTGACTAAAGAACAAATTGAAGAAATGAACAATAAAGCTATAGAAGATCATACTGTGTTTCATTTGGGAGAAACAGTATGTAAAGGGATAAAGAATGTAGATATACCTACAAAATTAATGGGAAACAAAGTGAGTATAAGAACAACAATAATAGAAGGAAACGTTCCCTGGTTGATTGGAAAAGAAACTTTAGAGAAAATAGGAGCAGTAATAGACTTTGAGAAAGGAATAGTAATAGCAAAACGTTTTTCAGACTACATCATACCATGTAAAGGGAAGAATGAAAAACATCCTAAGATTTCATTGATTTAGAAACTGGAACTGCACAAGATGTGGCTTGGAATAGACAGGGAATGGTGGACCAACAAGGAAATAATTGGAAAAAGAATAGAAAAATTGCATTTACAATTCGGACATGCTAGTAGTGGAAAATTAATAGGAATTTGCAATGATGCATATAAGAATAATGAAGAGTATCAAAGATTTAAGAAGACCTTGGAAGAGAAAATAATAGAAATAGTAGGCAAGTGCGATACATGTATAAAATAGTTGGAATGCCTATGGCAAAACAGTTTAATGAGGTGGTGGCTCTTGATTTAGGAGAAATAGAAAATAGAAGATTTTTAATGATGGTGGATCTGGCAACGAACTATTGTCAGGCAGCATGGATAAAAGATAAAAATCCACTGACAGTGGTAAAAGCATTTATGGGAAAGTGGCTGTCGGTACTCAGAACACCTAGGAAAATTTTATCAGACAATGGATTGGAATTCCAAAATGAGGAAATGAAAATTCTAACGGAAAAATTTGGAATAGCCATTATAGCAACTCCATCAGAAAGTCCCTGGAGTAATGGAACATGTGAAAAGATGGTGGGACTGGTGAAAGATGGAGTGAGGAAATTGAGAGAGGATACTACGAAAAGCTGGTATATAGCACTAATGTGGACAATAGCTGCCAGGAATTGTTTATTAATGAAAGATGGAGTATCACCGAATCAGATAGTTTTGGAAAAAACAATTACACATCCCAGAGCATAAACAAAGAGGAAATAGCAATGAATGATTATGAAAATGCATATGACACACTATTGGAGAATCTCCAAGCAAGGGAAAAGGCCAGAATAATCCATGTACAACAGGAGGCTGATAAAAGATTAAACAAAGCCTTGTCCAAGCCCATAAGAGAACATCATTTGGAAGAAGTAAAAATAGGAGATCTTGTGTATTATAAAAGAAACATGGAGAAATGTTGGAGAGGTCCTACGAGAGTCATTGGTAGTGATGGAAAGACAGTAGTAGTGAAACATGGGGGCACCCTACGCGAGGTAGCTAGAGTGCATATCACTAGAATAAGACAAACAGGAAAGATTGTAGAAGGGAAAGAAGAAACTCAAAGAGAAGAAGTTCAAGATGATAAATTGTCTGAGTCAGAAACTTATGGATCAGAGACGAATGAAAGTGAAGAGGAGTATGATGAAGGAAGGGTAGTTATACAAGAGGAAGAAGGAGAAAATGAAGAGCAAGAAGACATAAGCGAAACAGAATCAGAGACAGAGCTTGAATCAGAAGAAGAAGAGAATCAAGGAGAGGAAGAACCAGAAACACCGAAGGTGAAATTGGGGGAGTCTTATGAGATAGTGGACAAAGAAACAAAGGAAAAATCAAGAGTGAGAATAACCAGTAGAGCTGGAAAAGCAACTAGCCAAAAATGATCAGACAGCTACAACATAATAGATTTAGATCATGGAAATGTAAAATGGATAGATTTGAGAAACTTCCAAGATATAAAACAGATAGGTGATGAAATATGGTTGGGAGATTTCGAAAATGAAGAGATACATAGAGTAAAAATGGATGAACTTAGTAGCTGGAAAAAGAATGGAGTGTACGAGGCTGTACAAGAAGTGAATCAAAAATCAATTACAACTAAATGGATCATTACAGAAAAGTCGGAAAACGGAAAAAGAAAATGCAAAGCTCGACTTGTTGCTTGTGGTTTTGAGGAACAAGGAGATTTAACAACTGATTCACTGACATGTGCTAATGAATCATTTAAAATGTGTCTTGCTGTAATTCAGAAAAATGGATGGAAATGCAAAACATTAGACATTAAAACAGCTTATCTACAAAGTAAACGCATAGAGAGAAATGTGTATTTAAAACCTCCAAGAGAAGCAAAAACAAACTACCTATGGAAGTTGAAGAAAACGGTGTACGGTTTAAAAGACACAGTGAGAATATAGTACGAAAGTATCATGGACATAATAAAATTACTTGAAGGAAAAAAGAGTAAGTTGGAACCAACTATAGTGTATTGGAGGAAAAACAGCAGAATCATCGGCCTCATGTGCATACATGTAGACGATATTTGCTATGGAGGGAATAATGAGTTTGAAGAAAAGATAATTCTAGAACTAAAAAAGAAATTGGAAATAGGAAAAGAAAGTGAAAGGAAATTTTGTTACATTGGCTTGAACGTGGATCAACGAAGTGAGGAAATTATCCTTGAGCAAAATTACTATGTAAGAAACATTAAAGTACCCGAGGAAAAAAGATTAAGGAAGAGAGAATATTAAATAAAGCAGAACAAACAGAATACAGATCATTGGTTGGACAATTAAACTGGATAGCTCAGCAAACCAGACCAGAAATATTTTACAATGTAAGTGAAAGAAGTAAATATTGTAAAACTGCAACAACAAGGGATATGAAAAAAGTAATAAAAATTATAGAACAAGTAAAAGAAAAGGAAAACCAGATAATCATTCCTACCCTTAAGGGAAGAACAAAAATGGAAATCTTTTCAGATGCCTCTTTTAATAACGTGGGAAATGGACAATCTCAAATTGGGTACATAATAAGTATAGTAGATGAATTCAACAACAGGAGTCCTTTATATTGGAAATCAAAGGTGGCAAAGAGAGTGGCGAGATCCACTCTAGAAGCAGAGGCATTGGGTTTAGGTGAGGCTGCCGATGCTGGAATATATCTGAAAGCCTTATGGGAAGAAGTAAATGAAGAAAAACTACCAATATTGATGAAAACGGATTGTCAAAGCCTTGAAAGAGCACTACACTCAACTTCGGCAGTACTAAATAAAAGACTAAGAATAGATATGGGCTATTTAAAGGAAATAAAAGAAATCAAATGGATAAAATAACAGGAACAGACTGCAGACATTTTGACAAAAGAGGGTGTAAAAAAAGAAAATATACTGAAATATGTTAACAACGTAATATGAAGACATATTAAACATATGACAAATGGCAACACAAGAAACAAAAAGAAAAAAAGAAAAATAGAAATAGAAAAAAAAGAAAAATAGAAATAGTAAAAAACAAAAAAAGAAAAAAATAGTATGAGTTTCATAATTATTTTATGTTTTATGTCTGTAGTTAGAAAGAAAAATATATGTACCGCTGTAGTGGGTAGTCGATTATTTAAATACCAATAATGAAACTAATATATATATATATTAATATTGTTTCAGGAGTTATAGAAATATAAGTACTGTAATTGATATTTAAAGTAATTTACAGTAAGAATCGCAGGCTTTCATTATAACGCCTTAGTTATCATTTTATTGTTATATTGATTTAATGAATAAAAAGAATCCAAGAAGACAAATAAAACTGAGGAATATAAAAAGAAGAGTATACAATATACAAGATAAGAGAGAAATTGGAAGATTACAAGATAACAAAAAGAACATAGGTTGCGCAACCAAAAGATTTATTATAATATCATTTTAAAAGAAAGACTATATGAAATAAAATATTATATCATCCGAATATTTAGGAAATCATTCATCTTCATCACCATATAAAAAAGATCAATACCACCAATAAAAGAGAAGATATACCACCTCATATCACCTTGAGGTAAGTTATAACCAATTAATCATTTACAAATTACCATGTCAATAGAATTTGATATTTAATATTTAACATTTCCACCAAACCCTGCAGCAGAGAAGAAACGTTGTTTTATTTACCTATTTACATTTGACTAAAACCCCACTTATCAGGGTTTAAGTTTACTTGACTATTTTTTACTTTCTTCTTACACATACCTAAAAAAAATCAATCTTACCCTTCTTTCTCTCCTTTCTTTCCTCTTTTCCTTTTACTCTTCATTCCCCCTTTCCATATAATGTTTAATGTTTTTCACATTTACTCTATCTTTTGTTAACACATTTGCTACTTGTTTCTCAGTCGGTATCCATTCAATTTCTTTTATTTTTTCCTTTTCTAACCTTTCTTTTAGAGAACCTATATCAATTCTTAATCTTTTATTCAAAACACCTGATGTAGATCCTAAAGCATTTACCAGAGTTTTGCTATCTACTTTCACTCTTATATCTATCACTTCATCTGTCAATTCTGTCCATAATTCCTTTAAATACATTCCCGTGTCAACCCCCTCATTTAAGGCTAAGGTCTGCTTCTATAGTTGACCTTGCTATCCTTTTGGCAACTCCTGATTTCCACAGCAAAGGACATTTGTTTCCCAACTCATCCTTTATCCCTATTAAATACCCTATTTGTGATTTCACACATTCTACATTACCAAATGACGCATCTGTATAAATCTCGAATTCAAGCTTACTTCCCTTCAGTTTATCTATTCGCACATTCATTTCTTTCTTTCTCACCTTTTCTATCACTCCATCTACTTCTTTCATATTTTTCCCTGTTGCCTGTTTATTATGTTTACTTAATACACTAACATCAAGAGATATGTCCGGTCTAGTGTGCAGCCCAATCCAATTATGTTTTCCTATATGAGATCTATACCTTGTCATTTCTTGATTGTTTAACTCCCTACCATTCTCAATCTTACCATATACTTCCCTGTCCTTTTTAATTTCTTGAATGTATTTATTTTGACTAGGATAATATCCTCCTCCTGTTCTTCTATCTCCACCCCTATGTATTTAAAACATTTCTCATCCTCATTTCCGATTTTTAGATGTCTCTTCAAATTCCCTATCACCTCCCTTTCAAACTCTTTTGTTCCCCCATACAATAAGTCGTCTACGTGGGAACACATAATACCTATTAACTGATTCCTCCTCCTCCATCTATAGACGGTAGGATTAATAAAACTTTTTTTTTCCCCCTGTCCCTTGTATCACCTTAACCAGTTTCTCATACCAGATCCGTGCTGCATCTTTTAACCCGTACACCCCCTTATTAAGCCTCCACACGTTCCTACTTTGAGCTTCCTTTGTTGGCTTAATATAAACCTCTCTTCTTATTTCATCCCCTTGCAGATACGCTGTTTTGATGTCCATACTCTTGCATGACCATCCATAACGCCCCATAATTGCAAGACACAGTTTTAGTGTCTCTGTAGCACAAGTTGGAGCATCAGTTACTAGATCCTTCTCCTTTTCTTCGAATCCTCTTACTACTGACCGTGCTTTCCATCCCTGTCTTCCTTCAATTTCCTTTTTTGTCATAACCCATCTTATATTCATCATCTTTTTTCCTTTCCATTCAGAACAATATGCTTCTTCTTAAACGTTATTTTCTTTCCAACTCCCATCTTTTTGCCTCAAGTTGCTGTTTCAATTCCACATTCTGCTTTGAATTTTCAAAGTAAAAACAATCTTCGTCCATTTCTGTCTGTTCTTCCTCTCTTACGTCTTCCACCCTTTCATTATCACCGTTATCCTCCATCTCAGTTTGTTCTTCCGGTTTTTGAGATTCTTCATTTGGTAGATTCCTTATTTCAGGGTAATACCTTAAATCCACCCACTCCTTATCTCCAGTTTCTATATCGATTATGTTGTAGCTCTGACTATATTTTTTATTGCTTTTCTTTGCTGCTCTTCCCAATATCTCAATTTTCCTTTCTTCCTCATCCTCGTTCCATATCCGATACCTTTCCCCCTTCTTTAGCACTTCTTTATTAATTTTCCTCTCTTCCATTGTCTTCTGTATGTCTTCTCTTTTCTTTTTAACTTTCCTGTATAAACTGTTCTCTCCTTCGCTCTCTGAATCATCTGAATTACTCTCACTTACTTCCTTTCTCCTCACTGCCCTACTTCCTTTCTCTTATAATTGCTCTTTTTCCTCATACGATTCTAATTCTGATTCCATTTTCTTTCTATTAGGAGGTTCACTTTGTATTCTTGTTATGTGTACTCTGTTTACCCTGTGCACTGAACTTTCATGTTTTACTATAACTACCTTTCCATCTCTTCCGATCACCTTAGCTGGCCCCCTCCATTCTTTTTCATTTTCCCTCTTATAATACACTTCTTCTCCTATCTGAGCTTCTTCCAATTTATGTTCCCTAACATTTTCTAACACAGCTCTTCTTATTCTGTCCTCTGATTCTCTTTTTATATGTATTTCCCTATTTTTATATGTATTTCCCTAGTCAGGGTATCTTTTACAATTTCACATTCGTTTCCTTTCTCTAACATAGTAATTTTCTTCTTTCCTCCCTCTATTGTCGGTACCCCTAGATTTCTACTGAATACCAGTTGATTAGGGGCATAACCTCCTTTCATTAACAGACTATTCCTGGCTGTAATAGTCCACTTAAGACATATTTCTAGATTTGGTACCTCCTCTTTCAGTTTTCTCATATTCTCCTTCACTAGCCCCACCATATTTTCACATATACCATTACTCCATGGACTCTCTGCTGCCGTACACCTCATTTTTATACTGAATCTTTCATTTAAACTTCTCATCTCTTTGTTATTAAATTCCAATCCATTATCTGTAAATAAACATTCAGGTGCTCCAAATACACTAATTCACTTATCTAATACTTTCTCTGCTATTTCCTATCCCTTCTTATTTCTTATCCACGTCCCTGCAAAACCTTTGTTGCCACATGAACTAAACAGTAAAACATTTTTCCTTCAAATTCCCAATCATAGCACCACCTCATTAAACTTCTGGCTTTGGGGAAAGCCAACCACGGGCCTCATTGGTGTTCTCTTATACCTTATGCACACCTTACAGGTGTTGCATAGGTCTTTTAATTCCTCCTCTATCTCCTTTATCATCTCTTCACTAACTCCTTCGTTATGATAGGCTATCTTTATCATCCTCATAATTTTATCACAACTCCCATGTCCAAATTGCAGAGTAACTTTATAATTTAATTCTCCTTCCTTTGGTTCTAAACCATTCTCTCATATCCACCATACCACATTTCATTTTTATTCCCCTTTGGATCGACGTCTAGTATCCCTACTCTAATATGTCTTACAATGTTATAGTGTATGGTTGCGTTACCCAAATCCCCAAAAATAACTTTTTTCTCATTTAAATCTATCATTCCTTCATTTTTTCCATAGTCTGTCTCCCTATCAACCACGGAATCTCACCTTTTACAACTTCTGTCCTAATCCAAAATTTAATTCCCCCCTACCCTACAAGGTATCTTAACTGCTTTAAAGGCCTCATACTTGTTCTCCCCAAATACATACTGCCCTTTTATAGCTTCTTGTTCCTCATTCATTCTCCTAATGTCTTCCCTACTTATATTTACTAACACCTTTCCTAGTCACTTCTCCACAAATGGTTGCTACGCAACCAGTATCTAGAATCCCTTCAATATTTTCTGACCAATCACTCTCTTCTCTTATGTCCTCCCAATGCACTCTCTCTCTCTCCCATCTTCTCTTTTCTCTTTTTCACTCCCATCTACAGTTCTCTCTCTTTTATTCGGGCAATTATACGCATAAGGATACTCAGATTTACATATCATGCACTAGGTCACCTTTCCCCACCTGATAGGGTTTTTCCTTTGTGTTTGTTCTCTTTGGTGATATGTCGTCCCTCTAGCAGCTGCCCATGTTCTCATTCCTCTCTCTTCCCATTTATACCCTTGTAAGCCTCTTTCTTCCTTTCTCTTCTGCCATTCCATCTCATCTTTCTCAGCAAATATTCTCTGCAATGATTCTTTCATATTCACAAATGAAATACTCTCACTTCCCACTGAGGCTAACACCAACTGTTTCTTTGATTCTTCCAAACCTGATCTATCTAACAATAGATAACCTTTCAATTCTTCTCCTACACTCACTCCTGCCTTCTCCCAATCCTCATATATTCCCTTAAACCTCTGTATGTACGCTCGCATATTCTCCTCTTTCTTCCTTTGAATGTTAAACAAAAATCTCAATCTATTGAACCTATCACTCACCAGATTTCTGCTATATACTCCCTTTAGTGCCTCTACTTTCAAGTTTATTCCCTCTTTTTCTTTCAGTTGTTCATCTGGTATTCCGCTAATCACCTTGAATGCCTCTCCTCTCAAACTTAATTTTACCTCTATTCCTGGGAACCTTGCAATTCCATCCACATATGCTTCCCATGCTTTTAACCTGTCTAACCATATTTCATACTCTTCATCATCCTCCCCACCGAACCTTGGACAACTCCTATACTCTCTCTCTACCTCCTTCCTTTCATCCTTTGAACCCCCCAGTTTTACAAAAAGATGTTAAATATTAAACTGATTTAATTTATCAATTTGACAATTAGAATAGATAATAATACTCTAATTAAATACACGATAAATTACCTGATATAGGTTGATGGTGAAATGATAATATTGATGAAATAGGAATTTATGGTGAGAGACAAAAAAGGATTAACGATATGGTTAATGAGGTTAGTTACTTTTAGTTATATATATATATATATATATATATATATATATATTATATTTATATATATATATATATATAATATATATATATATATATATATATATCATTATTATATTATATATATATGTCATTTATATAAAGTGTATATATTTATTTATTATTTTTTTATTATTTCCTCATCATCATCTCTTAATCCTGAGGTAATTGGTCAGGGAAAGTATTTTGTATGGTTTCCCTGACCAAGTGGAAGGTGCAGGAATATTTAGGCCCGATAGCAAGCCCCGCTTCAGCGCAACGCAGTCGGAATTGCCACCGTAAGGCGTGTGTTCGCATCCTAGTACGCGG
>JABUQX010001180.1:0-2500 GCA_015478945.1 Trachelipus rathkii
TATATAATATATATATATATATATATATTATATATATATTATTTATATATATAATAACCACATATATATATATTATATATTTATATTTAATAATATATATATAATATATATATATTTATTATATATATATATATATATATATTATATTATATATATATATATATAATATATATTATATATTATATAGTAAATATATATAAATATATATATATATATATATATATATATATTATTATATATATATATATATATATATATATATATATATTATATATATATATATATTATATATTATATATATCTATATAATATATATATATATATATATATATATATATATTATATATATATATATATATATATATATATATATATATATATATATATATATATATAAAAAAATATTATAATATTTATATATTTTCTTTATATAATATATACTGTATTATATATATATACTTATATTATATATATATATATATATAATATAATATATATATATATATATATATATATATATATATTATATATAATATAATATATATATATTATTATATATATTATATATATATATATATATATATATATAACTAAACGGTATCCAGATTACCGAATAAAATTACAATTTGTTACTTACCTATTTAATTAAAAAAGTATTTTCTGCACAGCCATTTTGTTTATTTAAAATGAAAATAGGCTGTCCGTTCTTTGGAATGAGCGAACTTGTCAATAACTTTGTGATTGAAATAAACAAATGTTCATGAAAAACTTCTCCACTGAGAGCATTGCTTATACTGAAAGCCTATTTTGCCCCATTGTATTTCTCACAAATGTCATATCCTTTTTAATGTAGAGAAACACATCTCAACTTTCTGATGTTGGCATCGGGATGGTTATAAGGACTTTTAATATTTTTACCATTCACCGAATGTGTCTTCCAATTTGTTTTCATTTATGAAATCAAGGAAAGCTACAGCTCCGGACACTGAACGAAATTCTTCAGTGCTGTGTAAATTAACGAAAGTTCCCTTTGTATTTTTTTATTAATGTCAAGGAGAGGTTACACTTTACAAGTTTCGTTCAAGTTAAGATCAGGGTAATTGGAATTATATTGGGCAAACATTTCTGGCAGAAATAATGTAGCAGTAATTAGAAGATCTGTAAATTTAAATCTGTCTTTTATCTGACGAATAATTGTGTCACATATTTCATTTGCCACTCTGCTTAAATCGGAAAAAAATCCTTTTTCTCTCCGCTTTGCAACAATGTGAGCGCTATATTGAAAATTAAAATTTTCTCTTATAGAAAGAACTTTCCTCTGAAAAAGTATCAACGCAGATCTTAATACTGCTGGGATCAATGTTCCTTTTTTGAAGTTGACCATAAAGAATGTATACGCTAGGCATGACTTTATGAAAAAAAGAAAGCCAAAATTTAAATTTATTACTCTCGAGATCCTTGACATGTACAGATGCAAGGAAAATTGTACTTACATCATGAAATTCGCCCCTTTAAGCATTCTTTTATTTATTATTCATTTTCAAAATCTGTATTTACTGATCTTGAATGAAAGTTCCATCTGGTGGGAATTGAGCGAGGTAGTCGTCTATTCACTACTTGATCCAACACTGCTGTTCTCTTTGGGCTAGTGGAAAAGAATGCACATATGGCTTGAAGATTAGCAAAAAAGATGCGGACATTTCTGTTAACTGATGCAGCATGACAATGGAAACATTTGTCTCAACTTAGCCTAAATCCCACCAGACGAGCCTCTCATAACGTTAGCACCATCATAAGTTTGTAATATTAATTTATCCTTGTGGTCATTTATACCCAACCTTTCGATCCCTTTTAAAAGACAAGTAGTGTGTTTCAGCGTCATGCTTTTCTGGTGCAATGAAGTTCCAAAATCTTTCTGTTGGTTTTCCTTTAACAATGTATCTAAAGATGACAACCATTTGGTATATGTTGGAAACATCACTCGTTTCATCTGCAATGACAGATAGAAAATCAGCTTCATGAATTTCTCTTACTATCTCCTCGTGACATATTTCAAGAATAGTTTGTATTTATTTTTTTTCTATTATCTAGTTTTCATTTTGTGACAATATGTTATTATTTGGTACTTTTGAGAAATAATGATTGTTTATAATGTTTGTTTTATAAAAATTGTTTTTATTGTATATAGCTTTGTTCATTGAATATCTTGTAGAATACATTTTTTGGCGCGCTGAGTTAGCGCGCTTTTCAAAATGAAAATTGATGTTTCGAGTGAGAAAGAAACTTAACTCCGTTGCAGATCAGCAAGAAAAATTAATATGTATTAGAAATTAATGTACTTGATAGAAGACATTGACCTTGTTAAATATATTCTGAACGTAAATTTAATAAAATAACCAAAAACCAATAGCTGTAATTTAACATCTTACTATAAAGAGATAACTATTAAAAGGGTTATAACAATTTGTGTTGCTGGTTCACCTAATCTCGACGTACCAAA
>JABUQX010001180.1:10000-12500 GCA_015478945.1 Trachelipus rathkii
TTTATGAGTACGTCATCTATGGATTATGGAATATATTATATATTATATATATATATATAATAAAATATATATATATACTATATATATATATATATATATATAATAATATATATATATAATATATAATATATATATATATATAATATATATATATATATATATATATATATATATAATATATATATATATATATATATATACTATATATTATTATATATATATATAGTGTAGTAGTGATGCAGGTAACATCCGGCATCCGCGGAGCATCCGCACATTATTAAAAATCCGCATCCGCGCTTTGCCCTGCGGATGTTGCGCGGATGGTTTATGATCGAGATTTGATAAAGGAATTTTATTAATAAAAATACCAGATGATCTGAAAAAGAAAAATGAAAATGTAAATGAGTTGAAGGCAATTCAAAAACGGCTGATATTCCATATCTTAATGTTATTCAAAGACATTCCAACTCGCTGGAATAGTACACTTCATATGATGAAAGAAGTATTGCTCAAAGAACTTCTTGCTTCGTACGCCAGTTGTATTCCAAAGTTAACAATCTTATTAATTTGGAAAATGACATCATATCCCACTGCATTAAGCTATTGAAACCATTTGAAGAAAATAAACCAAAAAAAAAATAATCACGGAATCTAAATCTGTAAAGAATTGATCATAATCTCAAGGCTAAAGTAAACGGAAGAATTTTTGAAACCATCTTCAAATAAAAATGATGACGTTTAAAAAGAATGAAAGATGCTATAAAACTAAAGCTAGAAACGCTTTGGTTCTGTTGAAATTAATGACCTTCATACTAGTGCAACTTACTTAGATTTCCGTTATAAAGCAAGTTTTTTTTGCAACGATATTATAACCAAATTTAAATCGTTACTTTGTGTTGCACAGTTGAAAAATTCAATCCGAACACAGTCTATTAATTTGCCACCCATTAAAAGGAAAAAAACAAAATCTACAAGAACCAACACCTTCAACAAGTAAATCAATAACAGATTCACTGGAAGAATTTCTCCAGTCCAGTAGTGATGAAGGAACACACCCGCATTACCAAAAGATGTAGTTGCAAATGATTGAAAAACTATCACCAAGGAAACCGAATTAGATTCAAATGGATGATATAAATCAGTTGGTAGGAAAGGTTAAGCAAAATGATTTACCCACGCTTGAGTAAACTTTCACTGAAAAACTTCAATCCAAACAGTCTATTAATTAGCCATCCATTAAAAGTAAAAAATTGAAATATACAGAACCAACATCTTCTACAAGTAAATCAATAACAGAATTCACTGGAAGGAAGTTCAATTTACCCAAGGGTTTTCCCAGGTTTGGGGATGAGAAACAACAAGCATTATCAAAAGATGAAGTGCAAATGATTGAAAACTATCACCAAGAAAAAAACGACTTGAATACTTATCAAAGACGATCCTATCAAGTTGGTTGGAGTGTTAAATTAAGCAAAATGCACAAAATTGTATTACCACGCTTAAGTAACTTGCAAGGGAAATACCCTGGCTGTCCTAAAAATTGTGGTTCCAAGTGAGAAGTAGATTAGCAATGCTGTGGCTGATAATTTGGATGAAAAGAGAAGCCAGACTCTCAGCAGAAAAGGAAGAAAAGGCAGAAAAATTATGTTTCTCAAGCACAACCTTCCTATATTTAAATTTCAATACTAGTGCAAAATGTTTATAAGCCATGTAAAAACTCTTTCATTAAGGTCGGAGGTTAGGGAAAGAGGTGATTGGGGTCCATTTGAGTTTGGGGTTTCCCCGATCCCGCCACCCTGGTAACAATATATATATAATAGATTGTAACTAAAACACATATATTATATATAATTAATTATATATATATATATATATATATATGATATATATATAATATATATATATATATATATATATATATATATATATATATATATATATTATTAGTGATGACATGTGACATCCGCAATCCGCATCCGCATTTGCGGAACATCCGCACCTAAAATTTGACATCCGCATCCGCATCCGCATCCGCATCCTCAACTTAAACAGCACATCGCATCCGCAATCCGCACCTCTTTTAAAAATGAGGATATTGCGGATGTTTTCTACGATTCTTCAAATGCATTTAAAATAAAATATTTATTGTCATCTTTATCATGGGAGTTTATGGAAATAATTGTAATTTTGAAATTCGATATATGTATATATTATATATATATATATATACTATATATATATATATATATATATATATTATTATATACTAATATATATATAATTATAATATATATATATATATATATATATATATATATATTATAAATATATTATATATATATACTATATATAATATATATATATATCTATATATAATAATATATAGTATATTATATATATATATATATATATATATATATTATATATATATATTTATATAATCTTTAAAGCCGTGTACGTGGAAGCAAGAAATGAAGCGGAGAGAGTGAAAAGGAGGGCA
>JABUQX010001180.1:20000-31884 GCA_015478945.1 Trachelipus rathkii
ATTACCTAAAGACTACAGTTTCTGTTAGGCTTTCCTTATTCACTTTTATTGCATCCAGCCCAGATTGAGAATCGTCTCCTTTGGGCTTTGTACTATTTTTTATCACTTTATTTTTAAGTAACATTAATTCTTAATCCTTTTTCCTTGGCCACTCATTCAAAACTCAAGCACTCAAATCACTCAGCTTTTTTTTTATAATCAGCAACAACACAGTATCATCTGCATAATAGAACATTGATCTCCAAAATTTTTTTGAGGGCGGAGAGTTGCGGGCTGACAGATGAAGATTGGAAGAACTGAAGAATAGAGAGGAAATTGTGATGACATTTTTTTTTCACTCTCTAATAATATAAAGGTTTCAAGCATATATAGTCGGGGAAATGTATCTTTTTAATTTAAATAAATTTTTGGTATACTCAAAAAAATTTTTTTTTTTTTTTTTTTTAATTTTCCCAAAAAAATTTTTTTAAATTTTTTTTTTGACCAAAACTTTTTTTGAGTATACCAAAAAATTATCTAATCCAAAGGTGTGTGTCTGCCCCCAACTACGACGAAGCCTGAAAATTTCACAATATCGCAATTTTTCATTTTTCAAAATCATTTTTAGTTGGGATCGGAATTCGACCATTGCTGGGATTTGGTTTCAAATATCAAAACCCTTGATGATGATGTCAAAACCCAACCCAACCCAACCCAACCTAACCTAACCTAACCTAACCCAACCCAACCCACCCCAACCCAACCCAAAAAACCCCAACCCAACCCAACCCAACCCAACCTAACCTAACAAAACCTAACCTAACTAACCTAACCTAACCTAACCCAACCAAAATCAAGGTTTTTCTTCAGCTGAAAATACAGAACAAATCAATAGAGACACAGGAAAATACATGAAATCGACGTTTTAATTATCACAAAAAAGCTACAGTTTGTTTATTATTTAGTGAAAATTGGATGAAAATTAAGAAAATTATGACCATTTCCGGTTTGGACGTAACGTGAAAAATCCCATATAAAAAATTAAAGTCAGCTTTTAATAGATCATATCTGGGGGAACTTAGATTTGGACGTTAAAACCTTCTAATAAGAGGTGATATGTCGATCATTTTTTCCATGGCCTGCAATTTGCCATAAACAAGCTCAAAATTTACGTTTTAGAATAAAATATGTTAACGAAAATTTAATCTAAAGCAAATTAAATTAATGAAATTGACATTTTGTTCACATACAGCGAGAATATCGACATCAACGAAAAAATTCAATACTTTCGCAAATGCATTTAAATAAATGCTATGACGAATCATTCCTCATAAAACAGAAAAAACTTGGCGGTGAAAGAATTCAAAACCAGTGGCTACGCCAGCTCTACTAAACTCTATCAACCAGTAACACAAACCTACCAAAACTATAAAAACAAAATTATACCTTTCCAAGTGTATAACACATATGATAAACAGCTTCTTAAAAGCAAAAAGAAATATACTCACAAATTTCAGGATTACAATAAAGAATAGAAAGCGGGATTCTAATCAACAAATTAGTCAGCAAAATAAAGCGAACATTCAATAGATAGACGAACTAATAATAAATGGTCAATTAACAACCAACCAAAAGAAGATTGCAGACGGACCAAATGAATACTTTGCAATCGTCGGTAAACAACTTGAGAGACAAAGTTCTTGCAAATTCAGTTTATCTATTGAGACATATTTTTCCTTTGTTCATATCTCAGACTCAGAGGTAAAAAAGATAAAGCCTGATTAAACAAAAAATCTTAATTAATAACCAAAAAACGCATCTCCTCTCTCTCTCTCTCTCTCTCTCTCTCTCTCTCTCTCTCTCTCTCTCTCTCTCTCTCTCTCTCTCTCTCTCTCGTCTCGTCTCTCTCTCTCTCTCTCTTCTCTCTCTCTCTCTCTCTTCCTCTCTCTCCTCTCTCTCTCTCTCTCTTCCTTGCTTGCATGGTTCTCCTTCCTCTCTTCTCTCTCCTCCTTCCTCTCTCGTCATCTCTCTACACTCTCATCTTCTCCCATCAGGGGTCGATACATCTTCTCTCTCTCGTCTTCGTCAGTCTTCTCTCTCTCTCTCTCATCTCTCTCTCTCGTCTCTCTCTCTGCTCTCTCTCTCTCTCTCTCTCTTCTCTCTCTTTTAAACAGAAATAATGCATGGATAGAGCAAACAAGCCTCTATAAACTGCATAAATACGTTTATATTTTTTCAGCAACAAATCAAATAAAAATGACATAATAAAATAAAGCAGTCGAAATACTATGAATGCAAATGCAAAATTTGGTAATAATTCAAATTAATTCGATGAAAAACTACATTTAAAGAAATGTTAAAACCTAGTTGAGCAGATTGGTTCAGATGATATGTATGTGCTGATAAAATTAAAAAATAAATCTTCTCTTCATTCTTAAAAGATATACTATAATTGATTTCTTTATGTCTTCCTATCTAGCGGAACAACGTAATTGGGTAACTCATCTTGTAATTGTTAATTCCAAAAGGGCTTAATTCGCCTCTGTTGCGCTACGAGAGATTTTTAACAACCATACCATCCTTGTTTAAAAACAAAAAGCATTAATTATAAAGACTCCCTTAACCTTCACTACTTAAAAAAAAAAAAAATCATCCATAATAATGCTTGCGACTCTTTTTAACTAATTTTCGTAGCAACCAAGCGCCAGGCGTGAAACTAATCAAATAAATAGGGAATAATGCCTATATTAAAACGGTCGCATTCTGTTTTGACTAAAACAAGTCCCAAAGCGTCAACTAAAGCAGCTAAACATTTACAACTCGTGCCACAAAGAACTTAAAATAGCGAAATCTCGTCAAGTCTTCTTGCTAACAAAAAAAAAAAAAAAAAAAAAAAAAAAAAAAAAAAAAAAAAAAAAAAAAAAAAAAAAATCACACCTATTTTTAAGCGAACAATAAGGAACGAATAACACAACCAATTCAAGTTTGTAAAATTTTAGGCTTATTTGTGAACATCAAATTAGCTACTATACAGTAACCTGTTATTTTAACAAGTCATGATTATGGTAATGTTGTTACTACATCCGTTTTTTCCTTGTCATAATTCTACATTTACAAACTTTTTACTGATAAACTATTAACATAACATTTTTATCACAATTATTTATTTATGTTAAATTATTATTTCTTATGCTATAAATTTTATTATTAATTATATTTATTTTATTATTATTATTATTTTATTAATGTAATTTTTATTATTATTTATTATTATTTTTATATTCATTATTTTAATTTTATTATGATTCTTATTCATTATTATTATTATTATTATTATTATTAATTATCATTATCCATTATATTATCATTATATTATTATTATTATTATTATTATTATTTGGATTATTTTATTATTATTATTATTATATTAATTAATTATTATTATTATTATTATCATTATTTTATTATTATTAAATTCTGAACAAAATATTCTGCTTTATTTTTATTATTTCGTGGACTCTGTAGTTTCCCTCTGTATAGTCATGATTGTGGCATTAGAGTGTTAAGATTTAAGAATTAAATTATTATCTCCCTCCGCCCAGTTTTTTTCTTATAGTTTAATTGTATTAGTAAGGAATCTGTTATTCTTATTTTGGAACATGTAATTTATTTGACGATTGTTACTCAAACTCACCCTGAGATAGATAGCTAGTCTTCAGATTTTCTCGTGTTGTTATGTGTGACGTTCACAAGTAAGTGTTTATGAAACATATAGGATTTATAATCTTATCATCTATTAAAATTAAGTCACGATATTCTAATTATGTCAAGAGCTTGCGCTACATTGTGAATTTAGGAATTTGAATAAAGTTCGACCCATCGTCTTGATTAAACTTTTAAGGTAAAATATACACTATTCTAAACGCAGAATTTTGCTATTTTATCAAGTTTGTTCCTTGTTAGGATATGGGGTAATGTGGAAATTCAAAAGCAGTCTAAAGTAGACGAAGACTGTATTAAAACACTAAAACATTCAGGAAAAGAAAGTTGTAATAACGTCAATTATATTTGATTTTTTTATTTTTTTTTTTTTTATACAGATTTGTCTACATTTTATTTGAAAATTTGTTCCAAGAAAATTTTAAAAAATAGGGGCTGAAAAAATTTTTTACCGAGCTAATTCTTTCGTTCTCGTTTTTAGGGATGAATCTTTATATATGTATTTTTTTCGGATTATTGATAATATGATTTGTTCATAATACTTTTTTTGATAATCAAGTTTTTTACGATTATCAATAATTCGATTGGTGAGATAAAAAATTGTACCATCAAGCAATAAGTTATAATAACTCTTAAAACTCCTTTTAGGTTTAAGTTGAACCAATATACAACTACAATAGAATGTTAAAAGTGTTTTATAATAGCATTATACATATATAATATATATATATATATTATATATATATATATATATATATTATATATTACTATATATATATATTATATATATATATATTATATATATATATATACCATAATAAGAATACTGTAGTATAAAATAAAAATTTTTGTCAAACTTTATTCAAATAAGGCTATACCTTTAATAGGTATAGATTTTCATCCAGTTTAGGTTTAAGTAAGCTTAACCGAGTTCAAGAATCATTAGGTTATGCTACTTTTCCGAACTGCTACTTGAGGTTCGGATAATTTTTGTTAGTATACACAGTAAATAAATCTGTGTATACTTAAGAAATCTTATCATAACTGAACTAGGAACTTAAACCTATACTGGAGTCGGTGTACCATAGGGCTAATTAACAATATTGCGATATACATTGCATAAATTAGAGACTCACTAGATTGTTGACTGTTGTTATATATATATTATTTATAAACTTATTTTTAATATATATATATATATATACTATATATATTAATATAATTATATATATTATTATATTATAGTATATATATATATTATATTATATACCGTAAAACGGGGCAAATTGCCGCGTCCATGCGCGGCAATTCGGTGTAAGGGCAAGAAGGCCACTGAGGGAGCGTGGGGCATTCGGGTCCATTGTGGCTTCAAAATAGTCTAATAAACAAGTGTAAATATATCTTTAAAGAGAGTAAAATAATATTTTTTTTATGTCTTAGGTAACTAGTATTTACTTGAAATGATCTCCTTTAATTTAAGTCATTATTTTTGTCGTGATTTTTTTTTTTTTTTTTTCGAGCACTTAATCGGGTAATATTTTAGGCTTATTGCTAGAAATCACATAGCAGGTCAAAATATTGTACTACATTTATTGGGTCACAAGATATAGTACTATTATAAAATTAGTTCATAATTAATGCATCGATTGGGTCATTCCGAGGGAAGAGATTAATATTGTTTTATGTTTTTTATAAAAATTGTAATCATTTTAAAACTTTGGTCCAGGTTTAAAAATTTGCGTGGGGCCAATTCAGTCCATATTGAAATCATCATTAAATTAAATTTTTTTTAATACTCTTTTACAAAAAGATGTCGAAATATAATGTTTTATAAAAATAATTTTTTATACAAACTTTTACAGCAAGATACGTAGGTAAAGTTTTTCAACTTAGGCCTAATTAACTTGTACATTTTTTTTTCAGCAAGATGGTTCAACACTTACGCAAAAGTAACAAGGCAGGGATACAAAGGGATACTCTGATGTGATGTTGCCAGACCCTTAAGCAGTTTTCGTTCTTGCATTGGTTCTTTAAATTTACGAAACGTACATAAATGCCTAAAAACCTGAAACGCTTGAGCTTGCGTTCATATTTGTCAAACAGCGTTTGCGTTCGTTTTTGGCAAACTTAGCGCAAAAATCGTAAATAAGAAAGCTCACAAACGAAAAGAATTTCCTTAATTCTTGGTGAATATAAAATAAAAAAGAATTGCCACCCTACAGAATTTTTTAACATTAAAGTCGTTTTTGTCAACAGCCAGTCAATCGTTAAAAGAAACGTCAAGGTTTCACCGCAAACGTAAAGAATTTTTTCCTTAATTCTGTGTAATATAGATTACAAAAGAATTAAGGAAATATTCCTTACGTTTGGTGTAGCATTTTTTTTCGATTTTGCAGTACTTTTGAACAAAAAAAAACCCGAAACCCGCAAAAATTTTCGAAACATTTTACTTAGTTGTTTCAAACCCATTTCTTAAAATATATTGTATATACCCATTATGTTTTAAAAAGAGACTAAAACGCTTAGAGCTATTGCGTTCGATATTTTTGTCAAACATAAGACTCAGTTTGCGTTCATTTTTGGTCAACATCGGCAAAAAGTGTAAAAAAAACCTCAACAGGCAAAGTAAGATTTCCTTAATTACTGTATAGACTACAGATAAAAAAGATAGCAACTTAACAGAAATTAAGGAAAAATTCCTTACATTAAGGTGGGCGGTGAGCCTTTTTTTTTTTTTTTTTAAAGATTTTGCAGTTTGACAAAAACGAACGCAACCTCGAACATTTTATTACATTTTTCGAACCCAATTTTCTTAAAAACTAAATTGTAATATCATTATGTTTTAAAAAATGAAACAACTGACTATCTCATAATTTATTAAATAAAAAACACTTTTAATTGGAGCGATATTTCTTAGGGGATGTGAAAATTGAATGGACCCGATGCCCCCGCCTCGCCCCCAAAAATAGTGGGGCATTCGGTCCACGGTTACTTATGCTTCTAACTTAATCCTATATTATATATAAAATACAAAGAATGAGTCTCCCATTAAAATTTTGCCCCCTGTTAATTTTCGCTCCTAAAGGTAACATTAACATATAAAAAAATTTTTTTTGAAAAAAAAAAAAAAAAAAGTTTCGCCAATAAACCTAAGCATTTTGAGTACCTGATTTTTGGACCGAATTGCCAGCCGTCTTACGGTAATATATATATATATATACTATATATATATAATATATATATATATATATATATATAATATATATATATATATATATATATATATATATATATTATATAGCTATATATATATTCAGGGCGTATACATAGGGTAGGTTAGGGTAGGTCGCTTCCTACCCATACTTTTTGAGTCTTTTTGGGATAAATAAATTAAATGGTAAAAGTTTAAGCTAAACTATTACAATTTTATTTGAAAGTGAAAAAAAGAAACTGATTTATAAAATAATTTAAGTAAACAACTACATTAGAATGCGAATTATAATAAAAATTCTTTGGACATTTTGCCCTTCCTTACCTGTTCTTAAGAGTAAAATTTTATGCATGGGCGTACATGGATTTTCATATTTCATATAGTAATATTAGGGGCCAGGCAGACATTATTACCTTGCTGTGCGAACGAAAAAATACGAGAATTCACGAGAACTGAAACTTTTTCGCTCAGCGCGAAAACGTACGAAGAAATTTTGAAAAAAAAGAGAAATAAATTCTCTCTCTTCTCTCTCTCTATATATTATATATTATATATATATATATATATATATACTATATATATATATATAGTATATATATATATATATATATATTATATATAATATCTATATATTATATATATATATGGTTAAAAGCTGTAGACAGCGACCCACACACATTTTTGAGACAAAAATTTTCTAAGTCAAAAATTTTCTAGTTCAAAAAAATTTCTAAGTTCAGAAAAGTTAAGTTCTTTTAAGAAAATTCTTAGTGGCAAGCTTCTGGAATTATGCCAGAAGCTTGCACTAAACAATTTTATTAAAAAACCTAACTAAAACTTAAACTTTTGAACTTAGAAAATTTTTGAACTTAGAAAATTTTTGGTCTGAAAATGTGTGGGTCGCTGTTCTACAGCTTTACCTATATATATATATATATAATATATATATATATATAATATATATTTTATATATATATATATATAAATATATATATATAATATATTATATTATATTAGTATAATATATTATATATATATATATATATATATATATATATATTATATGCTATTCCAAGGGATCTTACTTGTAAAAAAAATGCTTTGGGGACATTTTACTCCGAATTTAATTTTAGAGGGATAATAATTTTATTCTCTATAAACATTATTAATTTTTATAATCTATAAAAAAAAGACTTCTTTTCGAATTTTTTTAAACTCCACATCGAATTTAAAAATATGCAGTTTAAACTTATTATTAAATTAATTGACTGTTGTTAGTTAGGCTTGTGTTAGACTAGCAATACCGTGGCGTAGCTTAACTCGTAGATGAAACGACGATATTTTTAAAATAACAGAAAACGAATCTGTTTTATTAAATTTTTCTCCAAGATTGCAATATAATAAAACATGAGTTATGTGAGATATGTTAAATAGTAAAATTTTAGTGCGGAAATGTAAAAAAAAAAAATATAAAAAATAAATAAATAAATAAAAAATCATTATCAAAACTATAATAGCTACAGGGAAAAGTACACTTTTAGAATCCTGGTAAAAAAAATGTAAAAAAAATATATTGTTAATAATATAGTATTGAGTAGAAGCTATTTAGAGACCTTTTATTTGTTTATCGTTAAAATAAATAGACTTGTAGTAATTTTGTTTTTTTTTAACTAAAGAATACCCAAGGGTATACGCCCCGATGGCAGGAGTAGGGGGTCTCTCGGCTTCCGGGGAACTACAGGGTTGGACTATTTTCCCCCCCTCCGGGGAAGAAGTCTCCGGAAACCGCTCTTTGGTATTGGGTGTCGCGGGGGTTCTCCGCCCTCTACGGGGTATGGAAAACGTCCCCCCTGTTTTCCTCGGCTCGAGCCCCTTACATTGCCCGTGTAATACTTTACAAATAATATATAATATATTATATATATATATATATATTATATATATATATATATATACTATATATATATATATATATGCCCCGCTGCTCTAGCTCCCGCCCAAAAATAAGCAATTTTATTTTTTATTTATTTTTTTTTTACATTTCCTAACCAATATTTTACAAGGATTCAAAAATGTATTTTTTCCCTGTAGATTGTAGTTTTGAGATTTTTTTTTTTTTTTTTTTTTTTTTAAGCAGTTTTATTTTTAAAATTTTAACAGGATTCCAACAATGTATTCTTTCCCTGTAGCTATTATAGTTTTTGAGATATATATATATAGTATAATATATATATATACTATATATATATAATAGTATATAATTTATACTATATATATATATATATATATATATATATATATAATATATTTATATATATATATATATATATATATATATATTGTATATAGAAATATATTTGACTATGGTGAAGTTCAAAATACATTGAATGTTTTTTTTTTTTTTATATAGTTGTCACCACCACACAAAGAAACGGGATTTTATTTCTCTTGTTTAAATTTCCTTCAAAATTTTCTTTAGGGTAAGATCCCTGGGAATGACCTATAGTATAATACGGTATATATAATAAATTATATATTATAAAAATATTATATATATATATATATATATATATATATATATAGTATATATACTTATATATATATATATATATATATTATTATATATATCATATCTATAGATAAATAGATATTATATATGTTATATATATATCTTTCTATATAATAATCTATATATATATAAGTATACAAGGTATATATATATAATAGTATATATATATATATATATATATACCGGTATATATATATTTTCATAGTATTATTATATAAAAAAAAATTTATATCTTATATAAAAAAATAGTCTTTTTTTTAAATTACATTTTGCCTATAAAATCGAATCGTTGATAGCTAATTGTGAAAAAAAAAAGTAGAATATCAAAAAATAATAATGATATTGATGTATTGATAATTAATCTGAAAAGCATTTCAACAGCTATTCCTCATCCCTACAAGAGCGAAAAAAAGCTTAATTGTTATGATTTTTAGAACATTATTATTAATATTTTAATTCAAAATATAAATCTAAAATATATACAAATCTGTAAAAAAACAAAAAAACAAAAACAAATAATTTGTTGATACCATTTTTTTTACATTAAATGTTTGTAGTTTTAATACAGTCTTCATCTACTTTGGACTGGTAAATTCTCTACAATTAGCTACCTGATATTGTAACCCTCTCTCCCTAAAAGGTTTTGAATGATTGTAATTTGTTAGGGTAATTGTGGAGCTATGCGTAATGTGATGAAAAATTGATTTTTTAAAAATATTTCTCCTCCCCATGCAAGAAAACGAAAATAGTGTTAAATCTCTCTTTTATTGACTATATATATATATTATATATATATATATATATATATAATATATATATTATAATATATATATTTATATATAGATATATATATAAATATTATATATATATATATATATTATATATATCTATATATATATATAATATTATATATATATATATTATCTTTCTTTTTTCTCTTTACTCTTTTCCCAAGATGGGGAGTAAGGTGCGTGTACAATGCATCGGAAAAGAAAAGCAGTAGAGAATATGACAAAAGCGAAAAGAAGCCAGTCTTCACGCCCCTCTGTACATTAATGTAGGAGAGTCGTACAGACAGAAATCCACCCTTGAGCTTCATGGGAACAGCACGGACCCTCAGCATGGTAAATCGTCAATGTACAGGGTTTCATACACTTGGCCCAGGTGGGCACAACCATACCCCATACAAAACCCCGCCATTCACTCCTATTATGCACTTTATTCTCGCCTCTGGCAAATCATTTCTCTGCCTATCAGACATTTTTGTCATTGAACTCAATCCCTTTTTCTTCGGCACTCTTCGCGTCTAGCTGGTCGGGTTCCACACACTCGGCCACTATAACATCGCTTAACCACCGACTATCCTTTCCAAAACATGACCAACAATCTCAACATACTTTCATTTATTCTCTCATTTACCCCTTTCTTTACACCACACAGCATATATCTTCCTTACAATACTCAATAAACTATCCCCTATAATTCTATCAGTCCCTTATCTCCTTACCTCATATATACAGGGTACTATTACTGCTCTTCGCCAATCCCTTGGGACTTTATCCTCCACAAACGCTTTATTACACAAACTTCCAAATCCCAATCAATCACCATATCGCCTCTGTTCTTGATCATTTCACCAGTAATCTTCATCTATACCTGCAGATTTACTGTTCTTCAACTTTCTCACTCTACCTATTACCTCCTCCTATAAATTATAATTATACTGGTATATAATACTATATATATATATATTATTATATTATTATATATATATATATATTATATATATATATATATAAATTATATTATAAATATATATATAATATAATATATATAATAAGATATATATATTAATATATATATTATATATATATATATATTATATTATATATAATATATAAATATATAATATATATAACTGTATATATATATATATATATATATATATATATATATATATATACACCGTATATCAACTCAATGCCACGGTGAAAGAAATCGAGACAGCATGTCACAATAAAGAAAAAGGTATAATTATAATGGATGACTTTAATTTTGCTGGCATTCACTGGGATTCCTTGTCTAATATAATAATATAATAATAATATTCTTTATTTATAAATTGCATACTAGACATATTGAACAATCTTTCATGAACTACAAGAGCATGATGGCACTGCTTAGATCTATATTAACTATGATGAAAGTATGGTGGATGAGGTTTAGAGTAGGAAAATTAGGAATATATTGGAACATTAATATATTAAATTTAACCAGAGGGTGGGCACTTCGCTCTTAGTCCGCTAGTCCGCTTCTGAGCGGACTACCAGAAATGAGGTGCGGACTAGCGGAGGTGCGAAGTCGTCAGGAAATTAGCGACTTGCACTGCGGATTCAAAAGAGTAG
>JABUQX010001181.1:10000-17500 GCA_015478945.1 Trachelipus rathkii
GGTTAAAATTTATTTTGGATTCCTATGTGATGAAATGCTGCTAAAGGCAGAAATATCACCAGCCAATAGAAACAAAATATTAAAGAAACAGACACAAATTAAAATCTGTTAACAGAAAACCATTCTGAATCCATGAACGTTCTTTTGGCTTCTAGCAGCGATTAAGAGTCTTGTTCAGAGGTGTAAAAAGACACTATCATTGATCGAAGATTATCAAAAGCGAAAACGCTTGGAATCGGATAAAGATCCATTGATTTGGTGGCGTGATAAATTGTAAAGTTTTTCACGTCTTTGCAAAACTTGCCACGGGAAATACTTAGCAAGCCCATCAACCAAGTGTAGCTAGTGGATCTCAGTTTACGAAGAAAGAGAAGCAAGCCTCTCCCGTTGAAAGGGTTAGGAAGCTTAGTTGTTTGAAGCATAATTTGAGAATTGTTATTTTCAAGTATTTATTATAATATATATAACCTTTTTCCAAATGGGTGGAGGCTGGGGAAAGAGATTGGTGGGGTGCAAAAGAGTTGGGTCCACCTCCTGCAATCTTGTAACACAGATATATATATATATATATATATATATATATATTATATTATTATATTATATATTATATATATATATAATATATAAATATATATATATATATATGAAGTACCTGTGGCTAAGACTCTAAAAACTTAACTATCCGCTATCCGCATCCGCAATCCGCGGATAGTGATTTTTACTATCCGCATCCGCGGATAGTGAAAAATCAACATCCGCTCACCCCTATTATAATATATATATATATATATATATATAAGTAATATATATATATATATATATATTATAAGTATATATATATATATATATATATAATATACTATATTATATATATATAATATATATAAAATATAATTTATAAATATAATATATATATATATATATATATATATATATATATATATATATATATATATATATATATATATATATATATATATATATATATATATTTTTTTTCTTATTATATATATATATATATATATGTTTTTATATATGTTAAATATATATTTATATTTATATATATTATATATTTATATAATATATATAATTTCTTTATATACATAAATAAATATTTATATATAATTTTTTATATATATATATATAATATATAATTATATATATATATATATATATATATATAATATATATATATATATATATATAATATATATATATATATATATATATTTAAAGACTTGCTTACCTAGATGCCACAATAAATGAGGTACAAAGATGTTCTTCTATGATATCATTAGGGGTAGCTAGACTCACAACAACTGACGTAGAATTGGGTGGATACGACATTCCAGCAGTAAGTGTATTATAATTAATTTTCTCTTCACTTTGTAATAAAACGATTAATACAGTTACATAAGAAGGCATACGCGGATAATGAATTTTTTATTTTTATTTATTTTTTTTTGTGGAAATCATGAATCATCTATAACTAAGGTATGAGTGTTCTAAATCCAAAACAACATGATTCTAAATTCTTAGTAGTATCTTGTGCTTTTAGCAGGGTCTGCTTATTTTTGTTTTCATACCTTTTAATGGGGTGTCTCTATTGTCACACACATGTCACGCAGTGTATGAAAGTTCCATAGGTAGCACTTTGAAATGTTTGTCGAACAACATGTGCAGCAGATTTCAAAACCTTCAAAAAATAATGAAATTTATTTAATAGCAAACTTTCTAGGTCCGAGGAACAAAAGGAAAGTTTTTGAACCCCATGTAATACAGAGAGATGGGATCAGTTTAAGATTCCTCTTTGTTGAACTGATGATTCAGGATATTAATTAAAAAATACTCTTCAAGAAAAAGCGAAAAATATCAGAAATAGAATACTCAGCAATAAACCTTACGTCTTGTTCGAGAAGCATTGCTGATTTAATGAACATTTGTTTTTACCTTCAAGCTGTTATTTATTTTCGGCGTTTGAGACTTCAAATTAGGGGTTCTAAGGTCCGTGAGACCGATTTTGGGGCATGGAAGACCGTTTTCGGAGTTTTTAACCTAAACTTAAAGGGTTCATCCCCTAGAAAGTGGTTTTTGGTTCCTAGATGGTTTTAAATGATCGGTAGACCATTTTTTAAGATTTCACTCGATTTATCGGAGTCTTTTACACCCAAATTGATATTTAGATCGTCTCTCTACATGCTCTGGAAGGCTTATTGCATTGCAAGTACGTTGTAGTTATAGATGAAAATGCGAGTCAAGTGCTGTAATTGGCTGTTAGGTATATGACGTCACTAAGCCCAGCCCCTCTTTACATCCCCTTTATTTAGGTGAGTGCTAGTTGACGTATCCCGACCAAACTTGCTACCCCAACAGCTGGTAGTGTCAGCTTGACTAAGTTGCGGTCACGCCGCTAGGCCCATGTAGGGAGTGCCGAGCCCCTTAATTAGGAAATGACCGTACGTAGACGAAAGCACAAGTGCATAGGAGAAGAAAGATTAATCGGAGTTGAAGAAGAGGCCGGAGCCTGAGTTGACTCTTGTGCCAGAGCCGGAGTCGGGACAGGGGCCGGAGTTGAAATCTGCCTACAAACACCTAATGGATCAAATGTGGTTTCCTTATATATGCTGTTGAACCCTTAGATTCCAATTTTGAGGGTTTCAAAACCCCCAATGGTATCTGAGGACCCCCAGGAGGTGTCCCAACCGAAAAAAGAAGAAATGCATGGAATGCAAAGCAGAAGAAGACGGAGGAAGGATGAAGAAGGAATAAGAAGAAGTATCATGTGTCTGAGCAAATGAGCCATTGCTGGAGCCGGTGCTGGTGCGGTGCTGAGTTAGTAATCATACTTTTAACAGCCCAATATTGGTGTCAATGTATATGTTTATAAACCTGTAGGTCTCGAATTTGTTAGTTTCAAGTTCATATTGGGTGTCTGTTAGCCCCCAGGAGGGAGTCCCAGCCTAAAAGCACAGAGTGAGTGGTTGAGGAGAGATATTTAGAGTGCATAAGAGAAGAAGATGAAGGAGGAGTTACTAAGAATGATGATTCCTGAGGAATCAGAAAAGGTAAAGTTCAAATTTGAGATGGAGATCGAATCCAAAAACGGGGTTTTACCCTTAAAATGAAATTTTAATGGTGAATTCAGCTATTAATTACATAGGCGTTCGCTACATCAATCACCGAATGTTGTGCAATTTATATATATATATATATATATATATATATATATATATATATGATATATATATATATATCTCTATATTTTCTCTCTATATATATAATATATATATTTTATATATATATTATAAATATATATAATATATTATATATATCTATTATATATATATATAGTATATATATATAATATATATATATATTATATTATATATATATATATTATATATATATATATATAATATATTATTATCATATATGATATTTTCTTAGATGATCACTCTAGCAACAGCCCGATGTTGCACAAAATATGAAACTTAGCACAATTACACGGCCTCTCTCAAATTATCAGCATTACCTATCTTTCTTAATACATTAGCTAACTTTGTCTTTCCACACCTAGCGTTGATTTGTAATGAAGGAACTTCCTCAGAGGAGACTTGAAGAATATTCCAGAAGAGATGTATTTGTTTCTTGTAGAGTTTTCTTCCCACAATCGATAATTAAGTGGTAATGGTGTAAAAAAATCCATACCCAAGATTGGCATTGCCATATCAGCTACTATGAAAGTCCAATTAAATTCTCGAGGAAGATTCTTGAATGTATGTCGCTATTTCACCATGACACTTGATAAGTGAGCCTTTGGCTGCGGAACAATTGACGTTAGTCGCAAATAAGGACATGTTGGTTACCATCGAAGAAGGTAGGCTTGAAACCGAGGCACCAGTGTCCAGGAGGAAGAGAGTTTCTGCGCTAATATTGTGACATTGACAATAAGTTATGAACTGATTATGACGCAGCAATCACCTCGCTCTTCTAGTTTTCCGTTGGTACAAGAGAAGATCTAGAAGAGAGGCGAGACGAGGCTTGCATATGCACCTAGCTTTGTCAGGCCACTTGCACCATGGCCTGCATGTTCTTGCCTATTGAGCGAAGTAAATATTGGCACGGCAGACGTGGAGCCTTTGATTTTGACTATACGAATGGAGTCCTGCAGGTGTTCCTGTTGCCGATGTTGCTGTTGTTACTACTGCTGCTGATGTAGTTGCTTGACACTAGATGTAGCTGTTGACACTACCATGAAAGGAGCGGATGAATACCAAAACAACTAGATCATTGGCTAGTTCACCAAGTTGCTCAAGTGTAAGTGCTGTTTTAGAAGCCATAGTTAGTCGAATGTTGGTTGGAAGAGTCCTCAAGAACTGCATTCGGATGATGTCTTCTCCAATCTTTAATTTCTCATCATAACGGAGCATTTCTCCTAGATGAAGGGAAGGCTTGCCACTGTAGGCTTGTTTAGACATAAACTCATTGAATAACTCCCTCTTACTCTTCTCGTAAATCGTAATGAATGCTTTCTTCAGCGGAGTGTAATCTTGAGCATCGAGTTCTGCAGAGGAAATTACGTCGACGACGTCTGTGGGCAGCTGGGAAAGAGCGTGGAAGTACTTCGTCTTCTTCGAGGTTATTTTTCCAAGGTGAAATTGTGCCTCTAAGACACTCACCAGGTTGGAGCTGAGTCTCAGAAAACACTTGGAGCTTCACGTTGATCCCAGTGATAATTTCTTCAATCCGATCTTCGGTAAGGTTGCTGGATCTCGTTGGTCTGTAGACATCTTCTTGGAAAGTGTTCGACTTCTGCTGAGTTTGAGAGAGTGGTTTCTTCTTCTTGAGTTTTAAGCGAGTGGTTCTCTTCCTAAGTCACCAAATTTAAAAAGTGGAAGGAGTGTTTGGGAGTTATCTCTTTTTCTTGTTCCCACTACACACGTGTTTCGGTTGAGTTCTATTGACGTTTCTTGTATGATTCCTTTTACGTTAAGAAACCTAAATAGGCAGCACCGGCTATGTTGCTTTGCTGTTGGAAGTCACTTTCACCACGAAGAAGCTAATGTATTGCGATTTGGTCGTTGAGATAATGAACCAGCAAGCTAAGTCGTTACACTCTTTTAAGTCTCCTCTTTAATGAAGAGTGAAGCACCTTTCATTTTTTTTATAAGATTTAGATTCGTCTTATATTCAACGTCCTGTTTGCCAATGCTCGTGTTGATAAAAAAAAATTATATAAAAAGTGTTACATAAAAATCTCGCCGCACTGTGATCGAGCGCTTGTTTTTTGCAAATGAAACCAACTTTTGGCGGCAAAATGAAAAGAAAAACGCGCGAACGCATAACAAAAATGGACAAAAAAGATCAAATATAATACACAAATAGTATAAAATACATAACTATTCTAATGTTCTAATAAGCGAACATTGTGTTAACATGTATCACAAGATAAGTTGTATTTAACACAAATCACAGATATAAATTTCAATCTAAGCATGGCAAAAGTATTATTCGATAAAATAGGTTTACATTGAATTCCATTTTCTCGCACATATAAATAACTTTTTATTAAGACTTTTTTGGCTAACTTAAATATATAATAATGACATTATATAATACATCGCTATTATATTATATATATATTATATATATATATAATATATTATTATATAATATATATATATATTATATAGTATATATATATATATATATATATAATTAATGATATATATTATATTATATATATATATAATATATATAAATATACAGTATATATATATATATATATATATATATATATATATATATATATATATATATATATATATATATATATATATATATATATATATATAAGCAATTTAACTAATCCATTTGGTTTTCCGGAAAGGGAACTACGGTATGTCAGTGGCCGGTTTGAGTCAACAAAGATCCAACATATTGGGAACACCGAAAAGTTATGACCTTCAAGATTTATTGGACGCGATGCGAAATTTATTACAACTGTGACCAGGATTCCAGCATTCGGAATAGGTGACTTTCTTTCATTGTGTCTCTTAGTACTTAGTCCCATGACATTTTTTTATTTATTAATAATATATTTTTTTTTTTTTATTGTAAAAGTCTAATTTTTTTCTTCCTTATAATATATATATATATCACAATCTCAATTTTTAAAAACTTTTACAATATTGTACAATTTAAAGAAAATACCATGATATACACTATGACCATACAGCAGTTTTATTTCACTTATATACTCTATATTTTATAGATATCATGCACACCCAGACATTTTCCAAATATAAGTTCGATTTTCTTGTTTCCATATTTGTTTGCATCCTGCAAAAGGCGTTCGACTATTGTTGAAAACTGTCATGAGGATATTACTACCTATAGATAAAGAGAGATAGATAGAGATAGAGACACAAAAATATAGATAACATAGTGACCACGTAAATATTCATAATATTTCGTCTGAAGAATGACAATGAAAGAGAAAATGATGATGGTCACGCACGCGCAATGAAATTCTTTATTGAGAACTATGAACACTCGTCAAAGGTATAGAAAAATATCATAATAATTGAGAACACTAGATTTTTTGAGAGAGATATATATCGACAATTAGGAGAGAGAATAGAGTCATATAGATACGGCCTGACCTTATATAGATATAGAGATAGATTACAGTTTACTAATATTTAGAAGAGATAGAATATATATAAAAATCAACTAAAGAATGTTTCGCTTCTGATATTATAGAGAAAGAGATAGAATAAAGGTGAGCTGCGCAATAATAGTAATAGATATATAGGTAAAAGCTTTATAGGTGTGAGGCTAAATAAGCTTACCATAGATAATATAGATACTAAGGTGCAGCATATCCAATAAAAAGGGATATTGATGATGCAATGCTTAACATAATGTTAGAAATGTTGCAAGTATATATATTGCAATCATATGAGACAGTATAAGATATATATATATATATTGATGTTATATATATATATATAATATATGTTAATTGTATGAAGAGATATGACATAACCCATCTGCTGAATACAAGAAATGGAAATATAAAATCTTTCAAAGATAAAATTTTTAAAAGATATGGTACTTATTCTTTAAGCTTAATTTTAATGAAAATCTAGCAAATTACTAAGACAAGAAAATATTATCTATTTTAAAGTAAGCTTAAAGAAAAACGGGTAAACCTATTTAGGACGGGAGTGGAAGTAGAGAAAGAATCTGAAAAGCATCAGGGTTGTACGTAAAATTGAAATACAAATTTTTCTTTCACATATTAGTGGTTTTAGATAATGTTAACTACATGATCGCCTTTATGACACAATAATGAGGTAACGTTTTAATGTTATGTAAAGGTATTGATGACGTAATGTTGCGTAATAACTCTGATGTAATGTTACGCTATAGTGACGGTGATAATGAAGTAATGTTAATATGATGTAACGTTACGAATAGTACTTACCCAATATT
>JABUQX010001181.1:22500-25000 GCA_015478945.1 Trachelipus rathkii
AGAGCGAGCTAAAGGGCGTGATTAAAGAGAGAGTAGAGAGAGAGAGAGAGAGAAAGTTATCTAAAATTTACTATATTCGAGACCGGTTGCCATTGTGTAAGAAGCGAAGGAAAAAGTCCCAGATTGGGGACTCATGCGGGGCAACGCTAAGTTCGAGCACGTTAAGATTTTAAGTGTGATTAGAGTCAATCAGTCTAGGTTTAACTCTAAACTGCAAGGTAGATAGCCATCCTCCTTCATGATGCTGTGTTGTCAATAACATTAAGAATGCATAGTGGTTTTGTGATATGTTGAGTTGATGAGCCTAGGATGAACCTAATGAGGAATGCAAGGACGATTCAGGGCGGATTGAAAGATCGTTACGAAACGCAATGTCATAAATGAATACATTTATTGCTGCAGTAAAAATTTTAAAAGGAATTGTTATGGACAAGTATTTGTTTTTACTAGGGATTGGGCCTAGAGACTAGGCAACTTAAACAGTAATCTACTCAGGAGATAATTCCCAGGTTGGCTTACAAAAAAGATGATAATTAGTGCGTCGGATGATGAGTTCAAACGGAATTGGAAACAGCAGTTAATAAATCAGTGTTCTCTTGCCTGCCTAGAACCAAGTTGAAATTAGTTTAACCTCGCTAAAGTTGGAATTATGAATATCACACTTATTCCGGATTTATAATGTTTAAGTTGGCATTTTTAGAAATGGTTAGTAAGTAACCGTCTATTCTTTATTACAAGTTGTTCCGGTATTTACTCGATTTTGTCCTCAAATTTATGACTTTCTTATTGTGAATTAATTGAATACTTACTTATCAGTGTCTGGAGATTAACAGGTTATGTGCTTTATTTTGACGTTTAATTTCCTCGTTGTAACATTTATCTTAGGTCTACGAACATTACAGTGACTTAAGTGGAAGTGAGAATTACAAGTGATCAAAGGATTTGTGCATTTTATAAGGAATAATAATTGTCTCTTTTAATCTTATTAATAATTGTTAGGGTAAAATTTAGGGTACGATATTTTAATATCGATATATTAGGGTATAAATTATAAAGGTTTAAATATAAAGTAAATGTGTTGTTAAGAAATAATATTTGTGAAAATATATATTAAGAAAATCTTTTGCCTTGTTTTTCCTCGTTTTTGTTGTTTTAATTGATGAGTTGGTTAAACTTGCATTGATCGATTATTTGAGTCTATTTACAGAATTCACAGAATATCACAGGGATTTAAACAGAAATATATATATATATATATATATATATATTATATATTATATCTATCTATATATAATAATATATATATATATATATATATATATATATATATATATATATATATATATATTTTGAAGTTGCCTCCCCCTGGTTTTTCGGTTCACGAAGCGCCACTGATATAATTATATACTATCTCTAAGAAATAGTTATATATATATATATATATATATATATATATATATATATATATATATATATATATATATATATATATATATATATATATATATATATATATTATAGTTTATTATATATTATAAATAAACAAATATAAATTTATTTATATAATATATTTTAGATTTTATGTATATAGTATATATTATCTGTATATTAAATATTTCATTTAAATACAAACTATATATATATATATATATATAATATATATATATATAGGGACAAATTAAATTTAATTACCAAAAAAAATTAAGAGTTTGATCTTTAATTCATAATGTAAATGAAATTTTAAAGTAAATTAATATGAAATTATTAAAAAAGGAAAAGATCCATTTTATTATTATTTTCATTCTGATATAATTGAGAAAACTGCAAATTACACACATTTTACGTCTTTGGGCAACAACTGTAATTTTCCATTTTCATATAACAAAGAAGGCATGAAAAATGGCTAATAAATTCCTCCAAACTTTGGTTTTGTGACCAGGAGAAAGATATTTCACAAATTTGCCAATTTCGATATATAAAATTTGTGAATATAATCATTCTCGGTTACACAAAGTAGGAAAAAAGGACGTATGACTCAAAAATAGCATTTATTTATTCTTAGTTTATACAACAGAGACCTCAAAATATTTAGAAGTGAGAAGTTTTTCTGAATTTACGCTTATACGGTAAGTTGCTTTCAAGAATCAACCCCCAAATATAGTCTCCAATCATGTTTTCGTTATATGATCCTTGGTAGCGGCCTTCAAAGTCCAGAATACCCTGGTGAAATCGCTCGCCATGCTCCTCTGAGCATGCCCCCATGTTCTTAAATTTAGCAAGATAAGCATCAAGGATATGGACTTTGAGGGACATCCTGCAGCCCATTTTGCCGTAGTTCCTGACCAAGGTCTCAACAAGCTCCTTATAGCTTTCGGCCTTGTGATTCCCAAGGAAGCTACGAACCACTGCAACAATGTTGCTCCAAGCTGCTTTTTCTGTTCTAGTCAACTTCTTCGGGAATTTCTTGCACTCTACGATTTTTTTTTTTGTGGTCCGACGA